>ML777695.1:812725-833085 GCA_009831015.1 Picea engelmannii | reverse complement strand
TTTTTTTTGTTTTCTTCATCTGAGCTATCCCATGATGTATGCATGTGTGCTTCAAAAAGAAAGACTCATAAATGAAAACAAAACACACCAACGAATAAAAATTGGAAAGCAAAGAAATCCAAACAAACAAACAAACAAACAAATATGTACAAAAGGTGCATCTGAAAACATCATGCAAAAAAATCCCTTGGGAGACTGAAAGAAAGTAGCAAAATCATGTTTGATGTGAAAGAAGTCCTGCTCATGGTACCTTGGGTCAGGGTTGATTCATATTTATTTATCTCTTTACTTTCCATTTAATATTTTCATGATGATACTGTGTTTTTTGAAAATAAATGTTCAACTAAAAGCAAAGAGAAAAAGATCAAGAGGACTTCCCTGATAACAGTCATATTATGGTTCTCGTGGTGCACCCACTTACGTTCATGAATGCATTATTACAAAGAGAAATAGTGAGAAATAAAACTGAAAGAAAACCTATTCCTAAACCTACCCTAACTATTAAACAAATCAGAATACTACGTGAAGTCATGTTTCCAATGTAGCCATCGGAGTAACTCCAATCTTGCAATGAAAACAAGATGAAGCATTACTAATAAGAATGGTAACAGAAACATATCACACTTACCTTCATTAAAATCATCTGAAAATGAAGCATGATCTTACCATTTCCTTGAATATTCTTGTTGTACGAATCCTCCAGCCATTGTGCAATCTTGTCGTGATAAGGGTCATAATGGCATGGGCGAGTGCAAGCAATTTTAAAAAAAATGTCAAGATTACGAGGAAATGAAATAACCATCAGCTAAGGCTGAAATGCCCCATCCTCCTGGAAATTCTCTAAGTGTTCATTAATTTCTTCACATGGAGGATCTAAAAGAAATATGTCACGCCTACTTCCAAGATACTTAGGTAAAAAGAAAGCAAGCATAACTTTATATTTATTATGATTTTTTTTTATATATGAATATTCAAGCCATCCTAAGATCCTGTCACAAAAATGAGGATTCAAACCACGACTTTGATGAAACAAATATATCGATGGGAAAATCATCATAAGAGGATTTGTGACGTCAGTCAGATCATTGGTTTGAATGCTTCCTTTGATGAGATTGATCATTTCAAAATGTGAAGTATAAACATTAAGATTCGAGCTAATCAAAGAACGAATATGAAATGTAGAATTTTTGATCTCCATAAAATATAGTGCATTGTCTTTTTCAACAATAAAATGTGTAAAATCATCTCACAACATGTCCTTTTCCCATATGAGTGATGAAAGTGAACAAGCGTCAAATCCAACTTTATCAATGTTAGGTTTGGAATTAATTTCACCAAAATTTAGCATATTGAAAGGACATGATTGTGGTGTAAAAGAGTAGGATGTTGTAGGTAATATGTCAAGTCCAATAGAGTCTAGGAATAGATAAGGATATAAAAAATAAAAGGAATCTGAAATAAGCACATGAAAACAATCTTTTGAACTACGATAATTAACAATGGTGTTCTCAAGACATTTCTCTTCACCTTCTTTAAAACTCTTACTCTGTTTTGGTGACGAAATCCTCAACATAATATGATCATCTGGATTTTCCTTCTGTGTGATAGATAATTCAAAATTTATGTGACAAACATCTAGTCTTTCCTGTGGATAAAGTACATTTTGAGGACAAATGTTTAAAGTTTCTTCTTCTAGTTGCGTAACTTCTTCTCTAATCAGTTTCATAGAAGTATTAGAATGTTCAAGATGATTTTCATCGCTTAAGTGTTCTTCAATGACTGATTTTAAATATTGATTAGAGCATGAGTTACAAGAATGAGGATATTCACCTTGAGCCAGAAACGAATCATCTTCCATACTGGTCGAAGACTGAAAATACAATGATTTAGAGGAAAAACCAATTTGGTTGTCATTAAGAACCTGGTCAATAGATTCTACCTCCCTAGCTTGTTCAACATTGTCGGAATGATTCTTCTCATCTTGCGAAGAAAATTGTTCTTGTAGTTGAGTGATAGGATTTGCAATTAGTTCTTCGTTCGTGATTGAATATGACTGGATGGAAGGGATGCAAACATCATAGAAGAGATTTAATGCAAATGACATGTCATAGATATTAAATTTACAGAGGATATGATAGAATCTTGTCAAAAAGTCTTCTAAACATGAATCGTCGTTGATTAGCAAAGTATGAAATGCTTCACATAATTGATCGAAATCATAAATTTCAAAAGCATCTAGAAACTCATCTACAAATTGAAACCAATCAAAAATCTGACATGCTGGAAAGGATTCAAACCAATGTTTAATCCAACCTCTAAAAGTAAAAGCGAACAGTCTGCATAAAACTCTTAAATCTGAGATGTCATGTTTGATGCATTTGCACCAAAACTTGTTAAGGTGGTCTTTAGCAGATGTATTGTCCCCACCATCAAAGGTGAGTTTGGACAAGTGAGAGACTGTCTCGTCGGGAACATCGGGTAATGAGAAGTTGAAAGCATGTTCCAACACAGTGATTTAGGGAGCCATGGGAAATTAATTAAATTCGAAACAAAGACTCCTATAAGGCCAGCTTGTCAATCTGGCCCTCCTTCTAGTGACATTTGTTGACGGTCGAAATTGACCATTCGTCAACTGGAGGAGTGAATCCGGTCCGGGGTTGTCTACTTAACCCAAGCCGTTTGGATTAATCCACTCTAATGGGTTTAGCGGCTCCATTGCCCGATCTAAGTCCTAAGAAAGTGAAAAACAAAACTAAAGAAGATAAAATAGCTTAATGAAAAACACTCGCTGAAAACTATATACAAATCTAATATATACTTACAGTTTGCTAACTAATATTAATAAAATAGATCTACTTATTATATGTACAATGTATCCAAATGATTATATCTCTAATATATGTATAACATTTACAAAATGCAAGGTTTAATCTAAATCTGCGAAAATCGAATATGGATTGATTTATTTAATGACAACAAAACTATCGTTCATTCTTTTTGATTTATTTTTTTTATAACGTTTATAAACAAGAAATGAAATAGAAAACTATCTAATTGAAAACAGAGATGAACAGTAAAATGTGTTTAGATTACAGGAAATTTCTAAATTAATTAAACTAATAAAACAAAACTATCAAACTAACCTGTAATCGCATCTCCTATTCGTCCTGTGTATAGCATCCAATTTCGTTGTTTGATGAGGAAAACCCGCAACAGATCTTACATATGCTTCTCGTAAACACAAATCAGTAATGATTGAATGTGAATGACAGAACATATAAGAGATGTAGTAACAATAATTTTATAATTTCACAAATGGCCACATTGAGATAAATCCTGCTGTGAAAATTTGTATATAAATGTTCAATGAATAAAGAAGATGAATCTTCTAATCTCAAATTTGAACAGAGCAATTACTGTATGTTATATATGGGACATAAAACATGGATATCATATAAATTTCATCACACCAATCTGCAATAAACCATGATATCTAAAGTAGTCACATTGTAATTACAAATCAAAATGATCATAACTTGAATAAAAACACGATATATAGAAGCTAAAGCTGTGCAAATATCATCTTCTATTCAAGTCTGTCAATCATAAATCCATAGTTTTTTGTCCCCGGGCAGAGATGATCTCAAGTTTACAAAACAACACATTTATATAGGTTACAAGAACAAAACGTTTCCTATTGATAACATCTATTTTGTTCCAAAAAATGTGGGGGATGCAACCTCCCAGATTCTACTTGATACCAAAAACTAACAGCCTATTCTAAAAAAACATAAAGATTAGGGATGATTTTATTGGCTAAATTTCGCTCATGGGCTAATATTCCATGGTTTTTCCAAAAACGAGATTCGCTATTTTTAAAATGATTCGCCCAGATTCTATAGGATAAAATTATGTTACCTTAAAAATAGCCAAAATTTTATAACTTTTTTATAAAATACTTAGAAATTTGAATATTTTTAAAAAATATCGCCTAACATTTATAGTTGACATATGAAGGATTAGTAATATTCGCCAAGGTTTCTACATTTTAAAATAAATTTCCATCCTTAAAATCATCCCTGAAGATAGTATGCTAAGAGATGCCAACAATGCTTCAAATCTCCTTAGAAATCATAAGTTCCTGAAAACACATAAGAATAAAAGATTTCAGATGTATTTTCAGTTATCAAAATAAGTAATTTGAATTTTTCTAACTAGCTACAGAATCTCACGATTCTGTAGCTAGTTATAATTATAATTAGAATCACATTTTATTGAATCAAACAAAACAAACTAAAGGTAATCTGTGCAAAGAAATCATGTATCCTAATTTGAAAAAGACAAAATCATACTAAACTTATTTTAAAAAATCATACCTCAAATCAAGGGATTCGACTTAATCAAACAATCTTTGAATTTACTATTGTAGTCGCTACTTCCACGTTCTTAAATCCTTGGCGTTTGTCTTTGGTTTGAGCTACGGATTAAAGTCTTCTATTCTCCTTTATTAGCAAATTCACTTGGTCTTCCAAGGATTTAAGTCAAGACTGAAGTAAAGGCACATCTTTGTAATACCTATCAATCCATGATCGACATTCATTACAGTGCGGCTGAATGGACTGTGTATTGGCAGTGATAGTATTAACAGGTGGGGAATCTTCCATTCGACCTGTAGGTCCATTACTGAGTTTGATTCCAGGGAAATTGGGATTGTCCTTTAGACACGGTGGAAGGTTTGTAACATAATCATAGGGTTTATCAGAGCAAAGTCCATATGAATATGGATACTCTTCGGCCAGGAATACTTCAATTTCCGAATCAGAATCCTCACTTAACACAATTACGTTTTGGTCTGCACAGGGCTTGGGTTTATTTCGAGCACGTCGTGAAACCCAACAAGTGGCCCTTTTACTCTTATAATTGATATGAATGTTGCCTTTACACTTTTTCCTTGTGGATATTTTAACAGTCTTAACACCACCCTTTGGATACGAATCTGGTAGAGTGTCAGGTTGGGTAGAATCAAGATAGGTAGAGAGTTCCAAATTAGAAATAGGATCACAGGGAGAGAGAGAAGGAGGAGAGATGGTAGGCTTCATGAGGGTTTCTACGACGACAGGCTTGTCAACCTGTCCCAACTTACTGCTACCAAAACCATTTTGTAACAGAAAAGCATCCCAACAATCCTTGTTTAATTTCAACTGATGTATAATAATAATCTTGATCAAACAATGGTGGAACAGACTAGAATCAAAATTCTGCCTTTTAAACCGCTTTTCCATTTTGTATAGACTTCGAAGGAGAAAATAGGGCATGTTCAGGGGAAAATCGATAAAACTCATAAGCAATCGCAAGTGATACAAGAAAATCAACCCATATCTCCCCTCACAGGTAAAGAACTATTTCACAATAGCTAGCATATCATGCCATCTAGGTTTTAAAGCTGAGACATGCATACCTCAGCTGCAACTGGTAATTCTCCTTGAGGTGAACAACAATGACCAAGGAACCTCTTCAACCTTTGAGTTTTTGAACCATTTTTGTCCCACAGCTGGTAGACTAGTAGCTTGGCTTATAAAATCTTCATTTAACTCAAGTTGGACATCGCCTATCTTTTCTCTGCAACCATCGAATGTCAAAGCGAATTCTTGAGCAACTCTTAGATTAAAACCCTCGAACTTTTCAACAAATACACGCCAGTCGTTCCTTTCTAAGTCATGTCTGGTATTTTCAAATTATAACAAGGTCTGGATGTCGTTGGGCTCAATCCTCACCACAGGAGCCATGGCTAACAACAGGGAATCAACACGGGATTCGGAGGTAGGGTTTGATAGAATAAACACAGAGCCATTGCCCTGAGTTTCTTCAATGCAATGCAAAGACAACTCGAAATGGTAGGCAGGAGTGTTAATTACCATGCGTGTGAGAGAGGTCATGTAGATCGAGGCCATGCAAAACTATAATACCATGCTGTACTTGAAATGACACCTTGGAATAATGGTACACATAAGGATCAGAACGATTGAAAATAATAGTATGCATATCCACGACTTGATCACAAAGATTAATGTATCAAATAAACATTGAACCATTAAAAGTTTCATAAATCAAAACCCCATTGACATTAGTCGAATACTAAATGAGTGGAGGTTCTATACTTATGTAACCAAGGCGTGTTTAATACCAAGGGGTTATAACTAGGAAAACAACCATGTTCATAGAAAAATACGACAATTCGACGATAGACCATATGAACGTTAACCCTTTAATCAAAAAAAATTTGAAATCAAGTATGAATTCCAGCTGTGATTTTTCATGCTTACAGTCATGAAAACAAAAGTCAAAAAATAGGTATGTAGAAAGCGACAAGTGTCGTTTAATGAGAAAGGTTGTGACGTGTAACAAGAATTTAAAGACCATGTGTAGGCAGCTTGTAAAAATAGTGATTATATTATTTGCTGCCAACAATGGAGACACACTGGTAGAAGCAGTTATCTCTACCAAACGAATGAGTCCAGATTGGAATAATCAGAAAATACTTCAAATCGAAAAAAACTAAGGATCTTTCTAAACATCATTATCAATTATAAAACATTCTAGTTTCAAATTATTGTTATTTTAAAAGATGAAAACTGATGACAATCTTGACAAAAGAGAATCACAATATTAAAGTTAAAATCTTCAATATTGTTGACAAAGCCATTGCTGCCAGCAGGCATCCATAGCCTCGACAGGGATGCCATTTAACCCACTCTGATATTTGTATCCTGCCAAGAAGTTCCATATCAGAACAAAGGACATTTAAGGTCAAAAGATTCCATATCTGAGAATTTTCATAGACCTGACATTGCTTCGCTGCCAGCGGGCTTGTTCAGTACCTCAACAAAGTTATCTTGGTGTCATGCATGCATTTACCCGCTGCCAGCAGACCTATTCAGTATCTTGATGGGTTTACAAGCACTTCCCACAGCTCTTTGAAGGTTTATTTAGTTTTAAAGATATTTAATAGAGCGGGGTGACGCTGAAAATTCTGGTTTTTGGACATATATTAGTAAATTACAGACCTTGAGAAAAATTTTCAATTGTCCTTCATTAAGATCTAGAGATAATTTGTTAATAAAACCGACTTTCGAGGGCAGGGAGACATCTCCGAGTTGTTCTCTTAAGGAACATGGATATCGTAAGAAGAATTTTTTATGAATGATCATGAATAGCTTCAGTTACAGAATGAAATCAAGAAACACTTTTCAAACAAGAAGTTTTCTTTAACATGGCTGCAACCTTCAGAAAAATATCATAATTGATGTTTAAACAACCTTCAGTAGTCATTTTAGAGGGAAATTTTTTTTGTTTTCTTCGTCTGAGCTAGCCCATGATGCAGGCATGTGTGTTTCAAAAAGAAAGACTCATAAATGAAAACAAAACACACCAGCGAAAAAAAATTGGAAAGCAAAGAAATCCAAACAAACAAAAAAAAAATATGTACAGAAGGTGCATCTGAAAACATCATGCAAAAAAATCCCTTGGGAGACTGAAAGAAAGTAGAAAAATCATGTTTGATGTGAAATCAGTCCTACTCATGGTACTTTGGTTCAGGGTTGATTCAGATTTATTTATCTCTTTACTTTCCATTTAAGATTTTCATGACGATACTGTGTTTTTTGAAAATAAATGTTCAACTAAAAGCAAAGAGAAAAAGACCAAGCGGACTTCCCTTATAACAGTCGTATTATGGTTCTCATGATGCACCCACTTACGTTCATGACTGCATTATTACAAAGAGAAATAGTGAGAAATAACACTGAAACAAAACCTATTCCTAAACCTATCCTAACTATTAAACAAATCAGAATACTACGTGAAGTCATGTTTCCAATGTAGCCATCAGAGTAACTCCAATCCTACAATGGAAACAAGATCAAGCATTACTAATAAGAATGGTAACAGAAACATATCACACTTACCTTCATAATAATCATCTAAAAATGAAGTAAGCATGATCTTACCATTTCCTTGAATATTCTTGTTGTACGAATCCTCCAGCCATTGTGCAATCTTTTCATGATAAGGGTCATAATGGAATGGGCGAGTGCAAGCAAGTTTAAAAAAAATTGTCAAGATTAMAAGGAAATGAAATAACCATCAGCCAAGGTTGAAATGCCCCATCCTCCTGGCAATTCTCTTAGTGTTCATTAATTTCTTCACATGGAGGATCTAAAAGAAATATATCACACCTACATCCAAGATACGTAGGTAAAAAGAAAGCAAGCATAACTTTATCTTTATTATGAAATTTTTTTATATATGAATATTCAAGCCATCCTAAGATCCTGTCACAAAAATGAGGATTCAAACCACGAATTTGATGAAACAAATATGTCGATGGGAAAATCATCATAAGAGGATTTGTGACGTCAGTCAGATCATTGGTTTGAATGCTTCCCTTGATGAGATTGATCATTTCAAAATGTCAAGTATAAACATTAAGATTCCAGCTAATCAAAGAACGAATATGAAATGTAGAATGTTTSATCTCCATAAAATATAGTGCATTGTCTTTTTCAACAATAAACTATGTAAAATCATCTCGCAACATGTCCTTTTCCCATATGAGTGATGAAAGTGAACAAGCGTCAAATCCAACTTTATCAATGTTAGGTTTGGAATTAATTTCACCAAAATTTAGCATATTGAAAGGATATGATTGTGGCGGAAAAGAGTAGGATGTTGTAGGTAAGATGTCAATTCCAACAGAGTCTAGGAATATATCAGGATATAAAAAATAAAAGGAATCCGAAATAAGCACATGAAAACAATCTCTTGAACTACGATAATTAACAATGGTATTCTCAAGACATTTCTCTTCACTTTCCTTAAAACTCTTACTCTGTTTTGGTGACGAATTCCTCAACATAATATGATGATCTGGATTTTCCTTCTGTGTGATAGATAATTCAAAATTTATGTGACAAACATCTAGTCTTTCCTGTGGATAAAGTACATTTTGAGGACAAAGGTTTAAAGTTTCTTCTTCTAGTTGCGTACCTTCTTCTCTAATCAGTTTCATAGAAGTATTAGAACGTTCAAGATGATTTTCATCGTTTAAGTGTTCTTCAATGACCGATTTTAAATATTGATTAGAGCATGAGTTACAAGAATGAGGATATTCACCTTGAGCTAGAAACAGATCTTCTTCCATACTGGTTGAAGACTGAAAATACAATGATTCGGATGAAAAACCAATTTGGTTGTCATTAAGAACCTAGTAAATAGATTCTACCTCCCTAGCTTGTTCAACAGTGTTGGAAGGATTCTTCTCATCTTGTGAAGAAAATTGTTCTTGTAGTTGAGTGATAGGATTTTCAATTGGTTCTTCATTCGTTATTGAATATGACTGGATGGAAGGGATGCAAGCATCATAGAAGAGATTTTATGAAAATGACATGTCATCGAGATTAAATTTACAGAGGATATGATAGACTCTTGTCAAATAGTCTTTTGAAGATGAATCATTGTTGATTAGCAAAGTATGAAATTCTTCACATAATTGATCGAAATCATAAATTTCAAAAGCATATAGAAACTCATCTACAAATTGAAACCAATAAAAAATGTGACATACTGGAAAGGATTCAAACCAATGTTTAATCCGACCTCTAAAAGTAAAAGCGAACAGTTTGCATAAAAATATTAAATCTGAGATGTCATGTTTGATGCATTTGCACCAAAACTTGTTAAGGTGGTCTTTAGCAGATGTATTGTCTCCACCATCAAAGGTGAGTTTGGACAAGCGAGAGACTGTCTCGTCGGGAACATCGGGTAATGAGAAGTTGAAAGCATGTTCCAACACATTGATTTGGGGAGCCATGGGAAAGGTTTGTCTACTTAACCCAATCCATTTGGATTAATCAACTACAACAGGTTTAGCGTCTTCGTTGGCTGATCTAAGTCCTAAGAAAGTGAAAAACAAAACTAAGGAAGATAAAATAACTTAATGAAAAACGCTCGCTGAAAACTATATACAAATCTAATACATACATACAGTTTGCTAACTAATATTTATAAAATAGCTCTACTTATTATATGTACAATGTATCCAAATGATTATATCTCTAATATATGTATAACATTTATAGAATGCAAATTTTAATCTAAATCTACGAAAATCGAATATGGATTGATTTATTTAACGACAACAAAACTATCATTCAGTCTTTTTGATTTTTTTTTTATAATGTTTATAAAAAAGAAATGAAATAGAAAACTGTCTAATTGAAAATAGAGATGAACAGTAAAATGTGTTTAGATTACAGGAAATTTCTATATTAATTAAACTAATAAAATAAAACTATCAAACTAACCTGTAATTGCATCTCCTATTTGTCCTGTGTATAGCATCCAATTTCATTGTTTGATGAGGCAAACCCGCAACAGATCTTACAAATGCTTCTCATAAATGCAAAGTAGTAATGATTGAATGTGAATGACAGAACATATAAGAGATGTAGTAACAGTAATTTTATAATTTCACAAATGGCCACATTGAGATAAATCCTACTGTGAAAATTTGTGTATAAATGTTCAATGAATAAAGAAGATGAATCTTCTAATCTCAAATTTGAACAGAGAAATTACTGTATGTTATATATGGGACATAAAACATGGATATCATATAAATTTCATCACACCAATCTACAATAAACCATGATATCTAAAGTAGTCACAATGTAATTACAAAGCGAAATGATCATAACTTAAATAAAAACACGATATATAGAAGCTAAAGCTGTGCAAATATCATCTTCTATTCAATTCTGTCAATCATAAATCCATAGTTTTTTGTCCCCAGGCAAAGATGATCTCAATTTTACAAAACAACACATTTATATAGGTTACAGGAACAAAACATTTCTTGTTGATAACATCTAATTTGTTCCAAAAAATGTGGGGGATGCAACCTCCCAGATTCTACTTGATACCAAAAAATAACATCCTATTCTAAAAAAACATAAAGATAGTATGCTGAGAGATGCCAACAGTGCTTCAAATATCCTTAGAAATCATAGGTTCCTGAAAACACATAAGAATAAAAGATTTCAGATGTATTTTCAGTGATCAAAACAAGTAATTCGAATTTTTCTAACTAGCTACAAAATCTCATGATTCTGTAGCTACTTATAATTATAACTAGAATCATATTTTATTGAATCAATCAAAACAAACTAAAGGTAATCTATGCAAACAAATCATGTATCCTAATTTGAAAAAGACAAAATCATACTAAACTTATTTTAAAAAAGCATACATCAAATCAAGGGATTCGACTTAATCAAGCAATCTTTGAATTTACTATTGCATTCGTTGCTTCCACGTTCCTAAAAACAACAGACTCTGTGGTTTTTTGGCGTTTGTCTTTGGTTTGAGCTGTGGATTGAAGTCTTCTATTCTCCTTCGTTAGCAAATTCACCTGGTCTTCCAAGGATTTAAGTCGAGACTAAAGTAAAGGCACATCTTTGTAATACCTATCGATTCATGATCGACATTCATTACAGTGTGACTGAATAGACTGTGTATTGGTAGTGATAGTATTAACAGGTGGGGAATCTTCCATTTGACCTGTAGGTTCATTGTTGAGTTTGATTCCAGGTAAATCGGGATTGTCCTTTAGACACGGTGGAAGGTTTGTAACATAATCATAGGGTTTATCAGAGCAAAGTCCATATGAATATGGATACTCTTCGGCCATGAATCTTTCAATTTCTGAATCAGAATCCTCACTTAACATAATTGTGTTTTGTTCTACACACGACTTGGGTTTATTTTGGGTACGTCATGAAACCCAACGAGCGGCCCTTTTACTCTTATAATTGATATCAACATTGCGTTTACACTTTTTCCTTGTGGATTTTTTAACAGTCTTAACACCACCCTTTGGATACGAATATGGTAGAGTGTCATGTTGGGTAGAATCATGATAGGTCGAGGGTTCCAAATTAGAAATAGGATCACAGGGAAAGAGAGAAGGAGGAGAGATGGTAGGCTTCATGAGGGTTTCTGTGACAACAGGCTTGTCAACCTATCCCAACTCACTGCTACCAAAACCATTTCGTAACAGAAAAGCATCCCAAAAATCATTGTTTAATTTCAACTAATGTATAATAATAATCTTGATCAAACAATGGTGGAACAAACTAGAATCAGACTTCTACCTTTTAAATCGCTTTGCCATTTTGTATAGACTTGGAAGGAGAAAATAGGGCATCTTTAGGGGGAAATCGATAAAGCTCATAAGAAATCGCAAGTGATACAAGAAAACCAACCGATATCTCCCCTCACAGGTAACGAACTATTTCACAATATCTAACAGATCATGTTATCTAGGTTTTAAAGATGAGACAGGCATACCTCGGTCGCAGCTGGTAATTCTCCTTGAGGTGAACAACAATGACCAGGGAACCTCTTCAACCTTTGAGTTTTTGAACCATTTTTGTCCCAACGTTGGTAGACCAGTAGCTTGGCTTATAAAATATTCATTTAACTCAATATGGATGTCTCCTATATTTTCTCTACAAGCATCGAATGTCAACGCGAATTCTTGAGCAACTCTTAGATTAAAACCCTTGAAATTTTCAATAAATACATGCCAGTCATTCCTTTCTAAGTCATCTCTGGCATTGTCAAATTATAACAAGGTCTTGATTTCATTGGGCTCAAACCTCACCACAAGAGACATGGCTAACAGTAGGGATTCAACACGGGATTCATAGGTAGGGTTTGATAGAATAAACACAGAGCCATCGCCCCGAGTTTCTTCAATGCAATGCAAAGACAACTCGAAATGGTAGGCAGGAGTGTTAATTACCATTCCTGTGAGAGAGGTCGTGTAGATCGAGGCCATGCAAAACTATAATACCACGTTGTACTTGAAATGACAGCTTGGCATAATGGTACGCATAAGGATCAGAACAGTTGAAAATAATATTATGCATATCCACGACTTGATCACAAAGATTAATGTATCAAATAAACATTGAACCATTAAAAGTTTCATAAATGAAAATCCCATTGACATTAGTCGAATACTAAATGAGTGGAGGTTCTATACTCATGTAACTAAGGAATTTTTAAGACCAAGGGGTTATAACCAGGAAAACAACCATGTTCATAGCAAAATACGACAATTTGACAATAGACCATATGAACATTAACCATTTAATCAAAAAAAAATTGAAATCAAGTATGAATTCCGGCTGTGAGTTTTCATGCTTACAGTCATGAAAACAAAATTCAAAAAGCAGGTATGTAGAAAGAGACAAGTGTCGTTTAATGAGAAAGGTTGTGACGAGTAACAAGAATTTAAAGACCCTATGTAGGTAGCTTGTAAAAATAGAGATTATATTGTTTGTTTCCAACACTGCCTTGGCATTTTCCCACATACCTCGACCATTCTGTGCTCTCTAAAAGATGGTTGTCCTTGAGGACTGTTTTTGAAAAAGGGTGTTTGGTTCCCCTTCTGCCTTTGTTTCCTTTTAAACTTCTTCTTGTCTTCTCAAGATCTTTGGAAAATAAGATTTCCCTTATGTTGATCATATAAACAATTTTCTCTCCTTATGGTTTTCTCCAAAGTATTGGGATCATCATATTGGATTTTATCACTGATGAAAGATGGAAGCCCACTCAGGTACCTCTGAATATTCTTTGTCTCATCCTCGATGAAGGAGACATACTTCAACAGTTCTAAAAATATCCTTTCATATTCTTCAATAGTCATGTTGCCCAGTTTGATTTCAAAGAACTATTTCATATTTTTTTCAGAATACCTCTTGGTCAAGAATTTCTTCTCAAAATGCCTCTTGAATTCCTTCCAAGTCACATTTTTCTCTATGAGGTGTTGAAATTGCACAAGATGATCCCACCACATGGATGACTTTCCTTTCATATGATATATAGTAATTCTTCCTTCTGCATGAGAAGAATAGTTATTCAATTGGAAGTACTTCCTCATGCCTAGAAGCCATGTCTCAGCATCTTCATCCTTATTGTGTTCTCCGTCAAAAGTAGGAGGTTTGATCTTATTTATTTCTCCTTTCAATTCATCCACCCCAGACCTCCTATGATGCTTCATGACAGGGGATGGACTTGAGATATTGTGTGCTCTCTTATGGGAATTATTTTGGGAGTGATGGTGATGTCTACTACCACTCCTTGATATTCCTTTTCCCTTAGGGCTCTTGTGGCTTCTAGATTTGTTGGAGCCACTCTCCTTATCCAACTTCTTTTCAATTCTATATAGGATTTCCATTTTCATATTGAAGTCTTCATGATGTTCCTTGGCCTTCATAAGCCTCTCAATATCATCCTTGTAGCTTTGGATATTTGTTTGCAATTTTCTGAGGGTCTCATCCAGATTTATGTCTTCCTCCTTTCCTCCTCCATGTCCATTGGAGTTGGTTCCTTCTATACCCAACTAGACATTAAACCCTATGATTTCATCCTCTTGACTGTAGACTACCTGTGTATCATCCATCACTTTTCACTCTATGCTAATCTTGATTTGACAACTGTTAATTCTGCAAAACTATGCCACGCTAACTATTCTTAATAATTTCATGAAAACATGAACCATTATGATTCATTAATGTATCATACTTATTTTTTGTTCATTTCCTAAGAAATTGACTGTTCAAATCCAATTTTTGGGTGAAAAATTATCTTCTACTGTTCAATACCTTTCCAATGCATGTTTCCATGGTCAATTTTGAGTTTTGAGCAGGAAGTTATGGATATTGTTGGGTATGTGTTATATTCTTTGCATGTGTGAGTGTGGGGGGCATCAGATTCGACAACTACATCTAACGATCCCTATAGTAGTGAAATTTGTGTCATGTGTGTTGGGTGCTTCCTAGGGGGGTCCCAAAGGGGGCCAGGTATTCCCCCCCCTGGTTATGCGTAGCGTTCGAGGCAACGCCCCAATTTTTGTTTTTGGGCGGTTTTTGCTATTTTTAGTAGATTTTGCTATTTTTAGTGGTTTTCTAAATTAATCCCGGATTAAGGGATTAGGGTTTTGGTATCTAAGTAATACTTGAAAACATTGTATATATTGTATGGTGAATGGTGAAATTTGATATAATGAATATAAGAGAGGTTTTCTTCGGTTGAGGGTTTCTGGTATAAATATTTGTGTTCTATGTGTATGAGCCATTGATTAATTTTTGTTTTTCTTAAGAATCTATATGCATTGCTTTAATTCAAAGGTTTAAAACTTACAAATACTTGAACAATTGTATTTTCAGTGATGCAATATTGTACATGGATTCTTCCAAATCAGAGTCGAATTGGCTCTTGGATCTGTGTTGCATCCCTTCTCCAGGTTTACAGGCCTTCCTTACTTCTTTAGGTGTAGGTGTGTACAGTTAAAAATCCCATAGGATCCTTCTCTAAGACTTTTCATGCTCTTAAAATAAAATTTTGGGAGCTAGCCCCTTTTCTTTGGCCCCCTAATTCATGTGACCACAGGCTATGACCCAACACTAAAAACTAGGTTCTTATCCTGTGCTTCAGGCCTCTAGGGCTCTAAAAATTTAGGGATTTGGAGGATCTTCCCTTATTACAAAACAATTCCATCGAATACCTATTCTCTAAATACTCATAGTACGTATAGATCAACAATCCTCATTCCTTGTTTAGATCTATAGTGGATAGGATCTTCAGGACTCCAGGCTTCGACGGTTTACAAGGAACTTCTCTAAAAATATCTTGAAGTGTTGATTCACCATAGATTCTCTCTCTTTCTTCCACATCTCATCTCTCAATAAATGGTAGAGATTAACTCCGTCCTTCAGGAGTTCTATACTCACAACAATATGCAACTCCATTCCTCGGGAGTGCCACTCCTTCGAGCTAGGGGATCTGGCGTCACACATCCTCTTTGATCAACGATCGAGATAGACTCTGGCCTTTGGGCCTCTAAAATTCCTCGACCTCAACTATTTATATGTTGAATCCTCTGGACCATGGGATATATTGTCGCATGTCCTATCCCGATGCATGGTGAGGATTTACTCCACTCTTTGGAGCTTTGAGAGTCTTCATACTTAACAAGTCTTTCCTAAGTTCCTCCAGAGTGCCAAGTATCTAGACATGTGTCAAGATCTAAATGGAAAATTAGTCTTTAAAAAGCACAAAACATACTAACACGTGGCACACATCTTGTGCATCCATTTCACCCCAAGTGATGCCACCAAGCCATGTTACTTCAGTGCTTTGTGACTTCAGCACTTCGGGACTCTGAGACTTCAAAGATTCAAAAGTTCTTCCAATAACGTTTCCTCGAACATCAAACTTCTCAACCTCCCATGGCCCACATAGTATAGTTGTAACCAGTTAAAGTGGTGAAACGTGGCCCCACCATCGAGTGACACATGTCAGGTCCCAATCGGTACTAAGGTCCTATCAAAAGTACAAATACAAGTGAAACGTGGTAGACTTGGTTAGGTCCACGTAACCCTAGGTGGCATCATCATGCCACATCATATCTGACACTTTGGGACTCCAAGGATTTCTTTTCATAGACACTTTCTCAAACCTGTCGAACTATCGAACTTACAAATAGGTCCATGTCACCCCTGGTGACATCATCATGTCACATCACTTTGACAAACTGGGACTTCGAGGATTCCTTCACATCTACACATTGTCAAAGCTCCTGAACTGTTGACTGCTAACAACTACTTCTCATAGCTTCAGGACTTCAATGATTTCTTCACCACACAACCTCCAATGGATTTCACTGAACACCAAATCACATGTAAAATCTGATGGCTCGCCTCCTCCCGAATGATCTACAGCTGATAATCACTCTGGGACTTCGTAGGATTTTGACTTTGAACATACCACAACCCCCAGACTATCGAATTATGAACATTGCTTAATCTAAGAACACATGTCCCTGGTCTGGATTACTTTCGGACTTCGACAATTTTATTTGCTACATTTTTAAAACGGCCAGAGGGGCAAAGTCCAAAGGACTTTTGTACTTAACCTCTGAGAACCTTCTCTAGATCTGTCAGTTGTGGGCAGGTCTGTCTTCTTCTGAACTGATCCAATGATACAAATTTAACTTTTTCACCCAATACCACGTCTGTTGTGTTTTATCAAACTTCTATACCTCCTAAGGATTTGAACATAGCCAAGGTGTTCCCTCAACGCCATCCTGACACTCTGTACATCAATTCTTTGTGGAATTTTGACTCCAAATTCTACATTTGTGGCCCATCCAGGTTCAATGTTGAAACCATGGGCTCTGATATCATATTATAACATCCCCTGGACACCGAGGCTAGGGACACGCCACAACCTTCTCTAAAACCAAATTGTAATGTACCCAACCATCCCAGGGCTGGGCATGCTACCAAAAACAAAACTCTCTACTCTGTCCAAATTATGATATAAATACATACATACATACATACATACATACATACATACATACATACATACATACATACATACATACATATATATATATATATATATATATAATGAAAAATATATATATAATGAAAATGTAATAGATATAGAGATTCTTCTCATACACAGATTCATGTGGAAGAGACAATAAACACATACATTCAATAAACACAGAAAATTATGATAAACTTCAAACATATACTTAAACACAACATGTAAAATTAATATGGAATTGGTACTTATCTTTTTATGAGAATACCACAGACTATGTGCAAACCTTCCACAAATATCCCAACCTTAGATCACGTTGCTCCAAGATATCAAAAGTGGGTCACCCCCGAGATGGGACTAAACTCCACCCAGGGTAAAGGACATCCTATGCTAGGTTGAGATTATGGAAAGTTGCATGATGCAACAAGAGTTATTCCCTACAAGGAGCCTACTTATTCCCATTTATCACAGACTCTCATTCCCCCCATGCATGTCCCACCCCGAAAATATACAACTTAATTGTTCTACAATCCATTGGTTACTCCCCTTCCCTTCCAGTGGTTCAACAACAATATAGATCATGAATTCTCATAGATCTGTAGCTACTGTTGGACTTCCTCTAGGAGAAGTACGTTCCCCAACAATGTTTCTCACCTGGAGAGAGTTTATCATAGGCCTAACAACTTGATTTTTCAACCCATGGGCCTAAAAACCTACCTCTTCAAACCACAGGCTTGAAAACCTACTTCTTCTATCCATCTCTTAAGTCCAATGGGTAACCACAGTAGAAAAATCAGGTAAGGAAGGGTATGGGCTCAAAAAAATACTAGTGTGTGCAATTTACAGAGGTTCGCGATGGCAGAGGTTTCCCAATGGCATAAATTGGTTGACTATGTGCCTACTCAGTGTGCGAGGGAATGAAACAAAGGATGGCAAGAATGGTCAGTGAACCCCCAAAACGATGGAATTTCCCACATAAATTTGCATACAAGCTGGATGACACTTGGCTCTCCAAGAGCTTGTGCCTCTCCACTTGGAGTTCATTCCTCTCCCTAAAGGAACTTAGGATAATAGGTTATGTCCAAACTTAGTCTTTTAGGAATATATTATAATATTCCTTTGGGTTAATCCCTCAAGATTAGCCCCTTTTTCCCATCCTCTCATCCCACTTCCCTTTCCCTTTATAGTAGATCTTAGTCCCCCATAACTCTTTCTTCATGGTTGGTCTACATGCAATGATGTATTTTATTAATGATCTGAATAATTACATATACAAAAATAGGCTCATTGGCCTTTGCATCTAGGATATCTAGCCTAATAAACACATAATCCTCCCAACTTATAAATACTTGTCTCACCAGCCTATAAACATCATTAAACATCATTATAATATAACAGGGGCTCAACTTGGGGTATTACAGTATCCAGGAGATAGATGCTCCCCCATAGTAGAAAAGGGAGCGTCCATGGTCAAACAAGCCAGGACTGGGTGAAAAAGGTTAAGTTTGCAAGGATTTTCCTCTTCTTTATGATCAAAGGAGTGTAATGGATCATTATTGCATGGTTTTGAGGTGGAAACACTTAGGAAAAGTGCAACAAATAAGGTAGGACACTTAGAAGAATGGACCATGGCATTTGCGACACTAACGACACCGAGCAGAGAGAAGTGAGACACTTATGAAACTTAACAAAGTGCAATGTGACACTTACAACACTTATCAAAGTGTGACAAAATGGTGTATAACAGATTCCCCCCCAAAGTGTGATATTAGAGGAGAAAAACGATGGATGAAATACTTTTTAACAATGTGGAATCAAGGGACTGAAATAAGAATACTTGTCAGAAAAGAAAAAAAATGGCATCAATATACATATATCATCCCCGAGGTAGGCATACCAATAATCGAAATAATCTAACCCAAACCATGGTCGCCGAACAATAAACTTAGGATACATAAAAGAAATGACTAAGGATATGGCCATCGAACATACAATGTGGATGCTTATCTCCATGACTCGATCAAAATGTAGCCACAAGATTGTACACAGTGGAGATACAACATGACAAAACATAGCCACAGACCAATAAAACATGGATCCATTTCACAGTATATATTAAAACTTCATAATCTCCATCGGATCCTAGGGAAGGAAGATAAAAAAAACAAATTCTTATTGAAAACTCCCCCCAGGGTCTTCAATTGCAGTCCCGAATGGTATGAATCTAGCCATGTGAATAGATGTCTTGGAGTCGAACATGGTAGAAACCACTTGATTACCAGTCAATAATGTATATCATTAACAAGTGTGAGGGAAATCACCAATGATGACAATGAATCCCAAGGTACTATGAATACATTCCATCGAATGTGACACTACTACATATGGGCGGATTATTCCACGAAAATTTTCCACGCTTCCACTAGTTTCATCATTTTTTTAAACAGGGCGGGATTTTCATGGATATTGCCACGCACGTTCATCGCAATATCGACAAAAATATTAATTTAACTTAGTCGGGATTTTCATCGCTATAGCGATGATCTTTCGTGGCAATAACGATAAAAATTTTACCTATCTCATTGGTTGGTGTTAACAGCTAGTTGACTATTTTATCTATATATACGTGACTTTAAGAGACTTTGCGACACAATTTCTATAGTTGCGAAACTGTTCTTGGATTTTGTTTGAGCTATTTATTTTTTCCATCATCCACCGGTTGAACAAATCCAATTCTCGATCTACATAGCTCGGATATTGAACTTGCAAGGTTAGTATGTTATTTTTTATTGATGTACTCATTTAACTTGTAATTTTTTTTTCAAATGTCCAAATTGCATTTAGCTTGTTTTTTCCTTGATAATATAATATGTGTGTACCATATTTCATGTCTTTGGTTT
>ML777695.1:729479-781247 GCA_009831015.1 Picea engelmannii | reverse complement strand
TGTGCTGATGCTGAAACACCGCTGTGCTGATGCTGAAACACCGCGGAGCAGATGCTGAAACACCACGGCTGTAGCATATGCTGATGCTGAAACACCGCGGAGCAGATGCTGAAACACCACGGATGTAGCATATGTTGAAACAGTGCTGAAACTAAATTTAGCATTTAAATTTGACTGAAAAATCAGCGAGACTGAAACTGGGTGGGATTTTGAAAAATTAACACCCTTTGTGTTATTACTTCAGGTGGAGTAGTGGGAACTAAAATATATATCAACTATGTAATTTGAACTTTGTACGCCTCCATCGCTTTTTCTATTTTCTCAATCTTACTGCAATAGTTTCTATCCCCTTGTGCACTATCTGCAATAGTTTTTAACACTTCCTATACTTTCTTCTCTAATATTTCAATGTGCTGCTTCACCTCTTCCCTTTTGACCTGCACTTTTTTAAGTGTCATCTCCATTGTCTTCTTTAATTATTTGGTCAATTGTAAAAGTGTCCCATCTACGCGTGCCCTCGACATAATCTCCTATGAAACACTTATTTGAAGTTTATACAGTGCCTTTGTTGGAATCTTGGGCAGTGCTAGGTCCAAATGATCTATGTATTTCAATGGATTCTACGTTGTGTCCTCATCCACCTGCAACATATCTTGGTTGAGGAAAAAAATTTCATTCCCCATTGTTTTAATATGTACTATCTCTTGTTTTGGAACTGTTCTCTCATGATTTTTCTCTTGTTGTTTCATTTGATGTTTTTGTTGCACTGTACTAAGTTGTAATTTCTCCATCTCATCCTTAACCTCTGTCAACTTCTTGAGTCTCTCCTCCCTTTTCTTTTCATCATCATACCATGCTTCTACCATGTGGTCTTGTACTTTCTCTTTGACTAACTCTGCATCATATTCTATCAATGTAAGTTGAGGAAATTCATCATGCACCTTTATCTTCTTGCACTGGCCATCTGACTGCAACATTGCTCTCTTCAATGAAAGTGTCTCTGACTACGTAGTTGTAACTGGTATCTCTAGATCTGGGATACTTCTCCCTCCTGTTTTCTTTAGCAGAGGAACATTATTATATTTCTATGATCCTCCATTTGGTTCTACTACACACTCCTTTTCCTTAGTTGGTGCCTTAGGAATAATAGCCCTCTTCCATGGTTTTATGATGGTTGAACTACCCCCTATTTCTTTGGTGCGCTATTTTTAGGGATGATTTTAAGGATGAAAATTTATTTTAAAATGTAGAAACCTTGGCGAATATTACTAATACTTCATATGGTAACTATAAATGTTTGGTGATAGTTTTGTAAAAATATTCAAATTTCTAAGGATTTTATATAGTTTTTATAAAATTTTGGCGATTCTTAAGGTAAAATAATTGTATCCTATAGAAATTGGGCGAATCATCTTTAAAACATCGAATCTCATTTTTGGAAAAACCATGGAAAATTAGCCCTTGAGAGAAATTTAGCCCCTAAAATCATCCATGGCTATGTTTCCTTCCTTGTATTGGATGTTGTACTAGTTGACTGTATTGAAGGTCCAACCTCTACTTGATTCTTATATATTGGTATCTTATTTGCAGTCACTGGAATCTTCCATTCGTCAGGCCAATCCATCATGGAGCATTACACTTCCTCTCCTATGAAACAAGATCTCAGTTGTAGACACTCCTTATTAGGATCTCTTTTGTCTTGGATCCACATGTTATGTCCGGAAGCCTTAAAATATCCTATTTCTTGGTTCTCCCTCACAACTTCTCATGGTATTCTCCATGTACTAGCCAACTTCTCCTACACCTGCTCAAACATCATTGCAAAAATGTTGGAATTTTCCTTCGTCTACTTCATATTTGAAGTGTTCCATAATGTGGTATATTTCGTTGTGTGACACTTTCCTAGCGTTTGATAAAATACGCTATATTTTGGTTCTCCCAAACCAACCAATGTTATCAGTACAATCAACCATGAATAATGAAACGTTGTGCCTAAATCCTTCGCATCCTCAAAGTCCTCCAAAAACAAGTTTAAAAGATAAGGAGCCCAGTTGAGTAGACTCCCCTTTGCGCACTGTGTTGTTGTTGCTATAACTCCTATAGGGGCTTCCTCTTTGTGATATTTCCTCAATAGTTTACATGCCATAATTTTTTTTTCCAATATCATTTATATTTCACTAATTCGATTAATGATTATTCCTCAAGACCCTCTCTCAGTTCCATATTTATTCTTCATCTACTTTGTTAAAGATTTTTCCTTTGTCTTTTCATCCAAATAGTGCTCTGGTTTTTCTCCATCTGTCGATAAACCTATGATATCTGCAATTAAGTCCACATCTATTGATACATGTCTCTCCTTCCATAATATTCCTATGTGTATTAGTGCTATTAGTTTTTTGACACATGCATTTACATCTTTTCCCCTCCCAAAGTGGGGAATATCTAGTAGGTTCATGATCCATGTGTTATAAAGTCCTGCAATCCACTATTTCGGTTCCAAAATGGGATCCCATGATGGACCCTCTCATCTACTCTCCATGTACACTTGTTGCACAAACTTCGAGAACTTTTATGTGTCTATCACGTCATGATCAACATACCTCAGTTTGTTAACAGAGCCTAATAGGTCACCAACTACTTTGACTCTGTCATGTATTTGTCGCAGTGACAGGGTTAACTCTTTTTTTTTCTTGGTGTTCTTAGCACAACAGGTTTTTCCCTAGTTCCCTTATGTCCTGTTGATGGCCCTTCTTCTTGGCTCTCTTCGTCATCTTATTTTGTGTCTCAGTTTTTATTATCTGTAATATCCTCCACCTGTATTTTCTCCTTTGACTACTGCGTTATCTCTACTACATGATGAATTACTTCATCAGAATCTATTTTTTCATCATATTCTGGATTCAGCTCTACCTGCATTTGTTTTGTGCCTAATCCAACTTGTTGTGTAGGGTTATGCTCTGTGATAGGGTTTTGTGTATCTCTGTGTGTGTCGAAATCCATTTCCTCTATCACTGGAAGCTATTTTTCTTTTACAATCATGGGACAATAGGTTGATGGAATATATTCAACCCCACTAGCAATAGATTCTTGACATCCTTCCATAGATCATGCAATGCAACTTCTCCAACAAGGAACATAACTCACTAAGATTCAGATTTAGAAAATGCTTTCCCCTCTTCCTCAGGAACTCAATGCAATGGATACCATTGATTCCTAAGGGGGTATTATTGATCCATATGGATATTGGTTGTCACCCACCTGTTGCAAATTCTAATTGACTCATCTTGATAGTTTTCAGTTCTGCACATTTTTCTATAATGGGGACATTTCTTTGTAATTGTAGGTTCTTCACTTACGAGACTATCCTAAATCCCTACACAACATCTAGGTGGATATTGGTGGATTCCCACCTATTCCAACTATTTTATTTTGGAATTTTTCTTGTCAGTACATATTCATGTACTTCTAGGGCCATTTTGGGGCCCTAAATAATGTTTTTTTGGCTTTCCACAATCAAATTGTAGACGGAATCAGATTTTTTCAGCATAATACATAGTTCTCAAAAATACCTTTCCAACAAGCTATCACACGCCTAATATAGAGATCGTATTCAAAAGATATGACCCCAGGAAGTTGATGTACTAACTTACCCCAACAGGTCCCACATGACTTTTGGCATTTCATCTCCTAGGGTTAGGTTTTTCGATGTTTAGGGTTTTGGAATTCATGTTTATCATCAAAAGGCCTTCAGAGCCTCATTTTACTCATCTTCTTGTGAATGATCCTAGTCGTCACATCTACTCCTGTATTTTTACAATCTTTGTACATTTTTTTCATTAATAGAAATCACGTGTTATTGTATCTCTCTGTTTGCTGAAATATTTATGTGTATTTCACTGTAACATCTATGCTTTCATTTCATTCCAAAATAAATCTAGATCATTGGTATCAGAGTAGGTTTCTCTTGATTTCTTTTTAGTGCATGTCAACGACGAGGTCCGAGTATAGCAACTAGGGTCTCAAGATTGTCTCTCTTGAGGACAATCACATTCACATGCCCAAGAAACCCTCTATGCTGGCACAAAAGAAAAATAGTGGAGCAAAATATTTTATTAACCTGTTTCTTAAGCAAGCTCTTGCGTGACAAAGGGATGAAATGGTGGAAAATTATTCCCACATCCTTCAATCCCTGTTGATAAAAATAGGTGCATCTTCATCAAGTGACTACTTTTGAGGAACCTCTCCCTTGAAGGTACAAGTTAATTTTGATATTCTTGTATTTGAAGGCGAGATAGATGCAGATGACTTAGAAAAATGGTTAAATATTCTAGAAGGTTATTTCTCTTTTCACAATTTTTCCGATAGGGAAAAAATCACATTCACACTCCTCAAGGCTCTCCCCCATTTCAAACATTGGTGGAAAACTTACTAGGAGAAAAGTTCAATAGATAAATATGGAATATATGGGGTTGATCACACTTGGGAATTTTTTGTGGATGTAGTCAAGGAACAATACTACCCTGTTGATAACTATGAATATCAGTACATGATATGGACCACACTGTGGCAAGAGAAGAGACAAACAATGTCGGATTTCACAAATAATTTCCATACCTTGTGCACCAAGATGGGTATCAAATAATCTGATTGAAATTTGGTTCTTAAATACCGTGGGGATCTACATAGGTAAATCCAAACAAAAATGGATTTACTAAACATCTCATCATTGGGAGTTGTCTATCGATATGTTGTCAAAATCGAGAAGAAAATTAGGCACCATAACAAATGGTATTTCGGGTTTGTAAATCCACAACAACCAAAGCATGGTAAAGATGGCCCTAACTGTAAAGGAAAGATGAAGAATGACACTGGGAAGTGGTGTGACTACCACAAAATCTCCTAGCACAACATTGATGAACGTCACTCACAACAATCATTGTTCTTCGAGGTCAAAGACATGGATTCGAACCCTGATTCAGAATCTGATACAAAAAATATTGAAAACAAATAGATCATCGATGCATACCCCACTACTATTGTCCTGAACACAACAATTCAATTAGAAGAACCAATAGATCCTGAAGAGGGGGATCACCTTTTCCATTCATGGATGTGGATGAAGGGGACCCCGTTACATTTCATTGTTGATAGTGGTAGCCAGAATAACCTAATCTCAAATTAGTTTGTCAAATAGTTGGGGTTGTCGAAAACACCACACCCACAACCATACCACATTGGGTGGCTTCACCAAGGACTAGATATATGTGTCATATAGTAGTGTCGACTTTCCTATGGAATCCAACCCTTCAAGGATGAGGTAGTGTGTGATGTTTCCCCTCCTGATGTTTGTGATGTTGTTTTGGGACAACCATATATGTGGAAACATCATGTTTTTTATGAGTCTCAACCTCGTAGTGTCATTATTATTATGGGGGGTTAGCTCCACAAGACACCATAGGTAGTTCCAACTATTGTTCCACCAAAACAATGCCATAAGGTAATCTCTCATACTGCAAAATTCATCCTCTTCACAATATGTTTAGAGGATGCATAGAAGGTCACTACAACCACTGCAACATCAACACCTTCTATCCACCATAATCATATTGCAGAAGAGAAATAAGATATTTTTTCTTCACATACAATGGTCCCTACACAATGCCCAGTCAATCCTATAGACAACAAGTTGGTGGAACAAATTCAACCCCACTAGAAATAGGTTCATGACAGCCTTCCACAAATGACGAAACACAACTTCTCCAACAGGGCACGTAGCTCACCAAGATTCAGATTCGGAAAAAAAAAATTCCCCTCTTCCCCAAGCACTCAATCCAATGGAGACCATTTCTTACTAATGGGTCAGGATTGATCTAGGTGGATATTAGTGGTCACCAACCTATTCCAAATTCCAACTGGCTCATCTTGACAGTTTTAAGTTTAGCATGTTTCTTTGTAATGGGGACATTTCTTTTTAATTGTAGTTTTTGCAATTATGGGGATTTCTTGAATCCCTACACAACATCTAGGTGGATATTGGTGGCCTCCCACCTATTCCAACTGGATTATTTTGGAATTTTTCATGTCATTACATCTTTATGTACTTCCAAGGTAATTTTGGGTCCCTAAACAATGTTTTATTGGCTTGTTGTAGCCAAACTATAGCTGGAGTCAAAGTTTGATGGAATAATACATAGTTCTCGAAAATACCTTTCCAACATGCCAACACACGCCTAAAATGGAGATCGTATGGAAAAGTTACGAACCTGGGAAGTTGATGTACTAACTTACCCCAATGAGGCCCACATGACTTTTGGTGTTTCATCTCCTAGGGTTAGGTTTTTGGATGTCTAGGGTTTTGGCATTCATGTTATCATAAAAATGACTTCAGAGCCTCATTTTACTCATTTTCTTATGAATGAGTGTAGCCATCACATCTCTTCTAACATATAAAGCTTCCACCATTCTAGCGAGTCTTGCATTTTGTATTTTTACAGTCTCTGTACATTTGTTTCATTAATAGAAATCACGTATTATTGTATCTCTCTGTTTCTGGAAATATTTATGTGTATTTCAATCTAATATCTATTCTTTCATTTCGTTCCGAGAATAATCGAAATGACTTCTCTTTTTCTTGCAATCTGACTGGGAGCTCCGACCTTTAGTGGCACCATTATGCTAAATTCGGACATGGGTTCTCTGAGTCTTCACTGAATCACCTCAAAATCACCTCCTCACACTCGATTTTATTCCTTATCATTTGCAAAAAATTAGAATGAATCTTCTTGTTCACATTTTCCCCTTTTGAAAGTCATTCCATAAATGCTCTATCATGTTGTACTTTTTCGATCACCACCTTTTCCTTTTTTTGGTTGCTTTCTATATCGGTGCGTGACTTTTTATGTCTATTCACCTTTATTTCGTGCATAATGTCTTCAATTTATTTCATGTCAATTACCATATTATGCTCGTTGTATCATCTAACTTATTTCTTACCACTTATCCATCCACTGCATCTTTTTGTATTTTTCTTGAATTTCCAAAAAAAAAAGTATATTTCTTTTTCAACTTTTTAATATATACAGTATGTAGAATTGAATTTTCCCGTGTTGCAACTACTAAGGGTTGTCGGTTCGAATATCCCTATACAGTTTCAATCGACTACCATTCACCAATCATTGAATCTCTTTTCCTGCTAGATCCTACAGCCACACAACACCTCCATTTGTGACAGATTTTATCTCATACGGCCCTATCCAATTCATTCTGAATTTCCCTGGGTGTTGTAAGTACTTTTTGTCATAGAGGAGAACCATATATCCTTCCTTAAATTTTTTCCTCTTAATGTCTCTATCGTGCCAATATTTTCCTTTTATTTTTGTACTTTCTTATGGAAACCAACCCTAATCATTTCCTCTTTTAGTTCCACGAGTTGAGACAATATTTTGTGAGTTGCACCTCTTTTTGTCATGTTTGTAATGGATGCAATGCGCAAACTAGGTATCAAATATTCCAAAGGTACTACTACTTCCTGGCCATACACTAATATGAAAGGTGTCTTCTATGTGAGTTTCTTGCATGTTCTTCTATAAGTCCATAATATTGTTGGTATCTTCAAATCCCAATCATCCTTGTTTACATTGAAAATTTTGGTTAAGTAATTCTCCAATATCTTGTTAAATGCTTCTAATGTTCCATTAGCTTGAGGATGGTATGAAGTGATCTTCTGATGATGTATCTCAAATTATTTAGTCATTGTCTGGATGGTACTATTGATGAAGTGATTTCCCTGGTCACTCATCATAATTCTAGGGCATCCAAATCTTGTAATCACATGTTCAAATAGGAAGTGTGTTGTAGTTTCGGCACTTCAATCTTTTACTATTTCTACTTTAGCCCATATGGTTAAAAATTTTGTTGATGTAATGATATACCTTGCTCCTGATATTCTAGTTGTTGGATTGATTGGTCCTACAAAATCTACTACCCATTTTTCAAAAACTTTAAGAATTACCTAAGGAAATCCATCCCTCCTGGATGGCTTTCCTACCCTCTAAAAAACATCACAATTCTAGAAATACACCTTTGCATATATTGAAAATGTTGTCCACCATATTCCTGCGTGCAATATCCTCTGGGCAGTAGCCTTCTCTGCATAGTGTCCTCAAACTATTCCTTCATGTGTTTATGCTAAAATGATAGGGCGCTCATGCTCCATGACACATCTCCTTAGAATATTATCTACACCTAGTTTATACAAGTGTCCTACAATAAGTTGGTAGCCTACATCTCTAACCACCAAATTCTTCTTCTATGCATAGTTATATTCTCTTGGGGAAAATCCTATACTCAAAAATTCAATAATATCAACAAAGTATTCATCAACAATTTGTAATGAAAAGAGTTGTGAATTAGAAAAATTGTCCTCCAAATTGCTTGGTTCCTCTCCATTAGTTATCCTAGATATATGATCTGGCCCTACATTCAATATTCCATGTTTCACAACTTCTTCAAAATCAAATTCTTGAAATAATAACAACCATCTACATATCCTTCCCCCCAACACTGGCTTGTTGACCAGGGATCTAAGAGCAGAGTGATCTGTGAACATATTAAAATGTTTCCCTAATAAATAAGGCCTAAACTTTTGCAATGCATACACCATAGCCAAACCTTCTCTCTTTGTTGTATTATAATTTTGTTTTGAATTTGAGAGCTTTCTTCTTGCAAATTTTATTGGGTGATCTATATCACCTTCTCCTCGTTGTGTTAATACTACTCTAAGTTATATTGAATAGGAATCCACATGAACATGAAACTATTTTGACCAATTTGGAAACACCGAAGTTGGTGTTGTCACCATTTTCTCCTTCAAGATGTCCAAACTCTATTCGCACTCATCATTCCATTGAAACTTAATATCCTTCTTTAACAATTTCTCCATGGATGTAGTAATCTATGCATATCTCCTTATGAACTTCATATAATATCCTGTATGACCAAGTGTAGCTCCTAATTGGTGCACTGACTTAGGTGGTGGTAAATTCACAGTGACAACAATCTTCACAGGATCAACCAACAGAACTTGTTTACACACCACATGCCCTAGAAAAATTCCAAATGGTGCGTTGAATATGAATTTCTTAATGTTCAACAAGATTTGACATTGTCTGCATATGTCTATCATTAGTCTTAAAAATTCAACATGCTCTTTCAATAAGATAAATATTGTCCAATCATATAGATAAACCTCCAAAGAATTATGTATAAAATATTTAAATGCAACTACCACTACTCTTGAAAAAATAGTAGGGACATTATTCAATCCAAATGGAATCATTGTATACTGATATGACCCCCATTCTGTGGAAAATATATCATTATGATGATCCTCTGGTGATACCCTGAAAAAATGCATCAGTAAATGAGTATGTTTCTTGTCCTCCTACATTTTCCAATACCTCATTTATAATTGGAGTAGGGAAGGGATCATGCAGAAAAGCATCATTCAACTTCATCAGGTCTACATAGATCCTTATTCCCCCTTTCTTCTTCTCCTGAACTACGATAGGGATAATATACTCAGATTCTTCAATAGGCTCTATTATACTAGCCTCTAACATTTTATCAATCTCTATCTTCACTTTTTATATATATATTGGATTCAGCCTATATGGTATCTTTCTTATTGGTCTAGAATATGGTCTCAAATGAATATTCATCTCTCCAAGTTCTCTTGCTACCGCTTTCATCTCTGAAAAGGTCATTGGAAATAGATCACTATATTCGTGCAGTAACTCTGTTATTCTTTCCATTGTTTGGTTATCCCAATCGTCACCAATACTTGTAATCTTTGGATTCTCTTTAGTTCCAATATTTACCTTCTTTATATTTAGTGGTGTAGTAAATTATTTTGACTATAATGGAGGACCTTCTACTTCTCTTTCCCCTTCAACTTTTGTTATATGAATATCGTGTGGGTTTTCTTCTACTAGGTCATCTTCTACGACAAGGTAACAATGTAACAATTGTCTCAATGTTTGTCTATTTTTATTATGATAGGATGTTACAATTTCAACTTCAGGTTCTTAAAAAAAAATCTCTTTTATCAAATTTAGTGTTGCATCCATTACTGGATTCTCATCTTCAAATGAAAAAGTGATCACAAAATTCTTCTATAAATCATCACAATTACAGTTCCTATGTACAGTTCCAATTCGGTATACCAATTCCTTGGGATGCATTTTAATGTATGAATGAAGTGGTGGTAATTCCTTTGGTGGTACCAGTCTCCACTGAGTTATGAATATATCTATATGTTGTTTGGGTTGTTCTATTCCATCATATTTCTCCATATATGTATTCTCATGTTCTGCGCCAAATAAGATGCACAGTAATCTTTTGCATTGATACCAATCATTAATATTCTCTTTGTGCATACCCCACCAATATGCAGGTGTTGATTTTAAGGAAATATCCAAATCTAATAATCTTTATTCTCCAAGACTTCTAACTCAAACTTTGTTAAAAATTCTTCCAAATCATTCTGACCATAAAAACTTGGAGGTTTTCTTACCTCTGTGTCAACCCATGTTAGTGCATGCATCATTATTTCACATATTTTGGTAGATATCTCATGTAAGAATTGTTTCCAATTCTCCAGTCCTATGTCAGAATCTAAAGGACAAGAACCGATGCTTCTCCAACTAAGAATTCCATTTGTTTTTGGGTTAATGTAATCTTCCTCGTGCACAATAGTTATATATAACTGGTTTATCTCTTCTGTAATAAAATTATCTGTAACTGGTTCAACATATCATCCACCTTATGAATGATCTAATGGTGTTATGAATATATATTCTCCTGATTCAAAAATCATTTTCATGGTCTTCAAGATGGTGATAGCCTGATTGTCAAATGCCTAATCCAGTCCCAACAATGTTGGCTAAGGTGTAGTGTTATCCACTATATCAATTACCTCAAAGTCTATCATAGTTTGCACACCATCTAAATCCACTGGTATGCCTTTCAATCGACCAATTGGTATCACCCGATGTTGGTTTTCCAATTTTGGCTGAATAGGTGAATATCCCAATGTAGGTTCCCCAATGCATTCCCATGTCTTCTTAGGAACAACATTTACCTCAGATCCCAAATCTAATATGATGTCACCCATGTTAAAGTCTCCAATATTTTCAGTCAGTATGAACTCTCTATTTTTTCTTGTCTTTCTGTGAACATGATTTACTTTCTTCTATTCTAGTTATATCTCTTATACATAATTGCATTTTTCTAACAGACTTTGTAATACTTCTAGAGATGTTTTATTATTCAATAACTTCAAGCAAGACACCAAAAAATTTCTTAGATTAATTACTTGTTCTGAAGACTGATCTATGTTGGTATCATCAAATATATGAGGAATATCGCATATTGTTCCATCATATGATGGTTGTGAATTTGAAGTAGAAGCAATATTCTCCTTCAAATTTTTATGTCTAGCCTCCTTGAATGTCTCTTTCTCCTTGCGCACATAAAAATGTTTTTGAGGTGTTGTATTCTTTCTTACCCACTAGTGTTGGTTCTGATATTATTTTGTTGCATCTTCTCTTGTCTAGGTTCCACCTCGAGTAACTATAGTGATATTTTTTCCATCATCTTCTCTAGTTTCTGTTGCAATCCATTGAACATTCTGATTATTCTTATTCATTTTTTCATGTATCTTTGTCATAAGTGTAGGAAAGTCTTATGTATCATGATTTATTGTGTGATAATACATGCATGTTGCTAGTGGTAGTGGGAAATCCCTTGCATAATTTCCAAGTTGCTGACAATTGTGGTAGTTTAATGAGCCTCTTCCTCTTCCAAATCCTCCTCTTTCACATCCTCGTCTTATGAATCCTCCTATGTTTCCTCGATTATATACGTGCAGTGTATTATACTATGGTACTTGATTATACTACGATGGTGTTGCAAACTATTGTGCATTATAATACTACTATGCAGGTGGAACTATCATTCATTCATCCCGCATCCTATAAGCATATGATATCCTTTCCTTCATAAGATCCATAGTTCTAAAATCCTTATCCTCATGTCCTACAAACTTGCAGAAATTGTAGAATGTACTCTTGGGCACTGTTAGATACTTTTTAATCAGTGGACAATGATATGGATTATGTCCATGTGTTCTACATATTTCACACCATGGTCCTCCTATAGGTAATGGATTCGACAATCCTACTCCCAAATACTACGCAAATGTTGGGAACTCATTCTTATGGTCTCCTTCTATTTTGTGTAAGGTACACCAAACAACTTACCTCTTTTCCTTGCATTTGTTCTAATTCAACTGAAATGTCATATTATTGAGATCCACTCTTAGCTATTCTATAGCTGGATCTGTATGTTTATACTGATTCTCTTCCAATTGTAAGGATTATTTCAAAGCCTCAACCTGATTCTGGAACTTTTGTTACCTCAATGGGTATTTAAAATGTGGCAATGATGAATTAACGAACACTTTCCTATGTTTCATATTTGTTATAGTGTATTTCAACTTACGTTTCAATCTCTTGAACTTTTGATCGACTTCCCAAACTGATTCCCCTGGCTTCTATTTTATTTCTATCATCTCATTTATAAATTGATCTTTTGAACTTGGTCGCTGGAATTCACTAATTAGTGCATTCTTTACATATGTGATGATTGTAGGTTCTCTTTGTGGAATTTTACCACAAGGCTCATAAACTATACCATTGCACCATCTATGAATGTAATTTCAATTTGAGCCACTTTTGTGTCTCCATCTGTGACTTGTTTAGACTCCAAAATATTTTCACAGATAAAGAAATGTTTCTCTAGGTCTTCTGAACCTTGTCCATGAAATTATGGCAACCAACTAGTTGGATCTGATCCTTCCATTGTAAGATTTGTATTAACACCTCCACATCGTGTAGATATATGACTATTGATAGATGAACTCGTACTTACAATAGACCCTCATCTAACTAAAATTCTTCTGCTACTAATTTTTATTTCTCTAACAGGTTATTTCTATTTAGATGTCTTAGTTGCACATGGGGTTGTGGGTTCCACACTAATTCTGATCTGGTATGGAGAGCCTTCTTATGCGAAGAAACCTTAACCTCTATTTTTTCTATCACATGTTGCACGCAATATTTCCTCAATCTTCCTCGTAGCATGGAGATCCTCTACCTATTCTTCATCGTTGTCCAAGCCCTCTCACTCGGCTACTACCCTCTTTTTACTATTGATCGTATACTGGTAGAGTCTTCCGCTACGTGTATTTCCCTCTTTTTTAATTATTTCCTTTATCTGGTTTTCATCCATCCTAATGGGTTACATTTCTTCCTTATTCTAACCTCTATTCAGGCCCTTCTCCATATCTCATATCTTCCTTAGTGTTTTCCCTAGTCTCCCCATGCACGTAGAGTGATTTAGTTGTTTGACTTTATTTTTATCATGCCTTTATCATGCATTAAGATATTTATCGACATGTACAATGATATAATGTACCTCCCTCTTGGCCCCTTCAAAAACTTCTTCTCTGGAACAATGTATGATTTTATAGTATCGACTGCAAACTTAGTAATAAATCCTACAATTATTTTGTCTAGCCAAAAATCCATGGTGCGCGTGAATTTATTTTAACTTTTTGTAGTTATGCAATATTATTATTAGTCCATTCTACTGGTCTTGTCTGATTAGTTGGGTAACTTTACTTCAATCTCAGTATCCACTCCTGCAGTAGTTATGGAAAATAACAAAAAAATGCCTCATGAATATCAGTGAATACATGTCTGATGCAGGAGCATCGTCAACTCAGCAAGCGAGCCAGCACATCAAGCAGAGAACAACTGGAGAAACAAACCCAAATTTTGAAACGTGCTTTGGGATTGTAGCGCAAGTCTTTAATGAATCCTTTATGAAGGAGAGCCTTTTGTATGTTGTATCATACCTTGAGCCATACGCTCTTGTCTGAAATAGATAGGAGGCATTTAATAGATTTAATGCAGGTAGATAGGATTTTATTTCCATATTAGATAGTCTTTGATGGAAGGAGGGAAAACGGATATAGACACCCTCATTGTATCATTGTAACATTATCCATAAGCAACATTCAGAAGAGAAGAGAAAACAGATAAAACTGTGAAGAACACCCATGTACAGACATTTGAATTAATAGAAGAAAGTTTCGATTCAAGTTCATGGATGGTGTTGTTTCTCTGTGTAGATTGTTTATGTGCTCATGAATGTTTTTTTTTCTAGTTATGCATTTGCTTTGAATATGTTGTGCATGTGATTTCAGGGTTTAAACTAAAGTCTGAGAGGAGAGAATAAGTTTCAATTGTTTCTCTGTCTGAGCCAGGAGATTCCTGCAAAGGGTGCAGTTGAATTCATCCGCAAGGAGTGCATTGATGAGGGCTCGATAGTTTAACTTTTGATCTTACTTGTCCAAGATTGAGAGTTGGTTGTTGAAGCCGTGCGGAGAGTGCACAGGTGGAAGAAGAAGTCTCAGTTGTTAATATGAGAAAAGGAAGTTAAAGAATACTACTGCAGGAGTTGCGCAGAGTCTGAAGGATTCAACACCTGGGAAGTTGTTGAATGTCAAGCGCAAGTAGTGTGTACAAATCCCTCTAAAGGAGTTAGAGTGGAAAATATCAAGAGTTTTAGCACTTTCGAGATATTGTCGAAAGTAGAGCGCAGGAGTTTTATGCGGAGGAAGGTTCGAGCAGGAGCTACAAGCACAAGCTTTGAAGGACAAAGTGCGAGAAGGAATACTTAGCCATTTTCGAGAAATCTCCAAAGGAGGAGGAATCGACGGCTAGGATTTGCCGAAGGAAACAGTGAAATCCCGTAGGCCGTTAGATATCGGGAAAGTTTCACAAGGTTTAATCCTGGAGGAGCAGAGAAGATACCAGAGATTCGAAGTTTGGGATATCGGGGTTTCTATGGTCGTGGAACTCTTGTAGAAAGAAATCGCGATCCGTGATTTCCCGAAGGATCCTCAAAAGTTGATTTCAGCGGGGACACGTGGCAAGAGATCCCAAAGATCATGAATCGGAGAATTGGGATTCCAGAGACAGGGACTTTTCACGTTGAAATCGCGATTAGTGATTTCCCAACACGATCGGAGCCGTTGATCCACAGGACACGTGTCTGAGGATCCAGTGGAATCGGAGTTCGACATTTCATGGTTTCTGAGGGCAGAGGAATCATCACCCCAGGAATCATGATATCGCGAAATGCAATAACCCGACAGTCAAAGTTGTGGGCCCCAGAAGGTGTGATAGGGGGACAAGTGTCGCCGTGCATCGGGGTTCGGAGTTTTGGAGGTCCTATGTACCGTGACAATGGGAATCGCGATATTTCGATACGCGATTTCCCTGATAGCTTAAGGGCACAGTGAAGGACATGTGTCGGGAGGTTGATCCCTTCGTGGTCACCGCCAGGTGGCATCGGAGAACGGGAATCGGGGATCCATGAGGTGTGTTCTTCTCGACCTCGTAAAAGCCGATTTCCCGACGGGATAATTCCCGACAGAAGCAAGTAGACATGAAGCGAATATTCATCGGGTTTTGGGGATTTTGAGACCCAAGTGCAGGACTCGCAATCTCGCGAGGTCTGATTCTCCGATAGGTAAAAGGAGATCGTCAGGAAAGCCTCCTATGGGTGCGAAAAAGTCCCAATAAGGGATTTGAGGAGAACTTGAGCTCTTCGGGCCGAGGAAAGAGAAGGTCCTAGTGGAAGTGGACATGCGTCGGGTGGCGTCTGCGTCAAGTGGTATCAGAGTGGGAATATCTTTGCTTTCTATAGCAGAGAAGAGAATTTTCCATGCTTCCAAGAAGAGAAAGGCAGTCACCGGACCCAGAAGATAGGGATGTGCGAAGAAGAGGTAGGCCGGCAGGGAATCCAGAAATGGAGAGACAGATGAGAGATCTCTGAGCAAGGCTTGAAGAGATGGATACAACTCAGAGACATGGAGTTGGTGTAGGGGATATTAGTGATTCCGAAGTTGAAGAGGAAGTTGGACATGAAGAAGAGGTCACAGCAGAGGATGCAGCCAATGAGCGGTTAATTAAGGCTATCGCTCGGATGAGTTCGAAGACAAAAATGGACATTCTAGTCTATGAAGGAAGTTTGGATGCAAAAGAACTGTTGGATTGGATTAGAGCTCTTGACACCTACTTCTATTATGAGGATATCGAAGAGGATAAGAAAGTTAGACATGTTGCACATGATTGAAAGGACATGCAGCATTGTGGTGGGACGAGCTACAAGCTGACAGCCGTTGCAAGGGAAAGAGGAAGATCAAAAGTTGGGATCAAATGATCGCAAAGATGAAATCAAAGTTCATCCCAAGAGATTATCAAATCACACTGTTCAGGAGGATGTAGAACCTGAGACAGAAGTTGATGATGGTAAAGGAGTATACTGAAGAATTTTACAATCTCAATATCAGAGCAGGTCATCGGGAGAGCGATGATGAAAAATTTGTCAGATATATGAATGTCTTAAGATATGATATCCAAGATGAGATGAGTATGACAACCATCAGAATGGTGGAGGATGCGTATCATATGGCATTGAAAGCCGAAGAAAACCTAAGCTTTAAGACAGCACAGTGAGGCCGAGGCAAGAGCCAGCCAAGAGGAAAATTAGTTGCCCAAGATAAGTTCCAGAAATCTAAGGATGACTGGAAGAAGCCTCAGACCAGAATGGAAAGAGGTGGAAATTCTTAGCGAGGCCAGCATGCTGAACAACAAAGGTGGCAGACAGAACAGAGCAGAGGATATGTTGATAATAACACGTTTCCTCGTACCAGAGGTAGAGGAAGAGGCAGAGGAGTAATCATCACATGCTACACAGGTGGGAAGAATGGACACAAGGAAGTTGACTATCTAGACAGAAAGAAATATGGAGGTGAAGCTCACATCGCTGAGGCACAAAGGTGAGATTCTGAAGCAGAAGACACAGAAGATGGAAGGTCATTGATGATGCATAAAGTTCTCGTAACACCTGAGAAGGAGGTGGAGGACACAAATCAAAGAAGCAGACTATTCAGAACCGCATGCAAAACCAAAGACAGGAAATGCAAGGTCTTTGTGGACAACAGAAGAACCAATAATCTCGTTTCAACCGAGATGGTGGAGAAATTAGAGCTGGAGATGACTGATCACCCAAGTCCATACAAAGTATCATGGCTATAGAAGGGACATCAGGTGAGTGTCACTAAACAGTGCTTAGTGGACATCAAGATAGGAGGATATAATGATAAAATTCTCTGTGATGTTATTCCTATGGATGTATGTCATTTATTGCTAGGAAGACCATGGCAATATGACAGAAATGTGATTCATGATGGGAGAATGAACACATATACTCTGGAAAAAAATGGGAGAACACATATGTTACTTCCGATAAAAGACAAGGATGTGAAACCGGAAGTGAACAACAGGGTACTTCTCATGAGTGGGAAGGAACTTCTGGTAGAAGTTAAGAAGAAGGAAGATCCACAATTCTTTGTGGTCAGAAAACCAAAAGTTGTTTTGACCAGCATAAGAGTGGATGATTTGTCGGAAGAAATTTAGGAACTGCTAGACGAGTTCGTTGACATTGTGGTAGATGAATTACCTCATTCGTTGCCACCAATGAGGAGTGTGAGTCATCACATCGATCTCATACCAGGAGCCAGTTTACCGAACAAGGCTGTGTACAGATTGACACCACAAGAAAATGAGGAGGTCAAGAAGCAGGTCCAGGAGTTGTTGGACAAAGGATTGGTCAGAGAAAGTCTGATTCCATGCATTGTTCCAACCATGCTTAGTCTAAAGAAAGATGGAGGCTGGAGAATGTGCACCGACTCAAGAGAGATCAACAAAATTACCATCGGGTACAGGGTTCCACTGTCGAGAATGGATGATCTGATGGATTTCCTGAGCGGGGAAAATTATTTTTCAAAGATTGATTTGAAGAGCGGGTATCACCATATTCGCATGAGGGAAGGTGATGAATGGAAGACAGCATTCAAGACAAATGAAGGTTTGTACAAATGGTTGGTCATGTCGTTTGGTTTGGCAAATGCACCTAGCACATTCATGAGATTGATAAATGAAGTCCTGAAGGAGTTCATCGGGAAATTTGTTGTCGTATATCTAGATGATATACTGGTCTTTAGTAAAAAAAAGGTTGAACATTTGAAGCATTTGGCCATTGTGATGAGAAAGCTACAGCAGGAGAAGTTGTTGATTAATATGAAGAAATATTCATTTATGAAGACAGAGCTCATTTACTTGGGATTTGTCATATCGGAAAATGAGTTAAAGATGGATCCAAGTAAAGTGGAGGTGATTAAAAATTGGCCATCACCAAGAAATGTTTTCGAGGTGAGAAGTTTTCATGGATTGGCTAGTTTCTATAGAAAGTTCATCAGGAATTTCAGTGGAATTAGCGCAGCAATGATGGATACAGTCAAGAAAAGACATAAATCTTTTCATTGGACTGAAGAGGCAGAAAAGAGCTTCAATTTGTTGAAGCAGAAGATCATTGAACAGTCGGTGTTGGTATTGTCGGATTTCATGAACACATTTCAGGTGAAATGTGATGCAAGTGGCTTTGCCATAGGAGAGGTCTTGAGCTAGGAGGACAGACCAATTGCATATTTCAACGAGAAGTTGGATGAGGTAAAGGTGAAGTACTCCACGTATGATTAAGAGTTTTATGCTATCATACATGCGTTAAAGAAGTGGAGGCATTATCTGATCCCAAAGGAGTTTGTATTGTATAGTGATAATCATGCATTAGAGTTTGTGACTCAACAAGAGAAGTTGAATCAGAAACATGCTAAATGGGTAGAGTACATGCAGAATTTTACATTTGTAATTAAACACATTTCAGGTACTGCTAACAAAGTGGTTGATGCTTTGAGCAGGAAGTGTTTGTTGCTACAGGAGTTCCGAGTCAAAACCTTGGGTTTTGAAAATATTAAAGACATGTATGCAGGAGATGCAGATTTTGCAGAGGCATATGAGGCAGCGGAGAACCGAGTTCTCAGCGACAGAAGCCCGTGGATAGATTATATGATCCAGGAGGGATTGTTTTTCAGAGGAAATCAATTATGTACTCAAAAATGCTCCATGAGGGAGAACCTGCTAAAGGAGAAGCACAGTGGCGGATTAGCAAGGCATTTTGGCCACGACAAGACATTCGCAAAGCTAAGGGAATCATATTTTTGGCCAGGCATGCAAGCAGAGGTCAAGAGATTTGTTGGCAGATGCAGGATTTGCCAACATTTGAAGGGGAGAAAGCAGAATGCAGGTTTTTATCAGCCATTGCCCATACCAGAGAGGCCATGGGAGGCAATAAGAATGGACTTTGTATTGGGTTTGTCGAGGACGCAAAGAGGTGTACATTCAATCTTTGTGGTCATGGACAGATTTTCTAAAATGGCACATTTCATTCCATGCCAAAAGACCATCGATGCGACTCACATCGCAAATTTGTTTTTCAAAGAGGTCATTCGACTTCATGGATTGCTGAAAAACATAGTTTTGGACAAGGATACTAAATTCATAGGACGTTTCTGGAGGACACTCTAGAAGAAAATGGGAACTAACTTAATTTTTAGTTCAGCCTATCATCCTCATACGGATGCGCAAACAGAGGTTGTAAATCAAAGTCTGGGAGACTTATTAAGAATCCTTGTGACAGAGCACCATAGCAGCTGGGATAACGTTTTACCGCAGGCAGACAGCCAAGAGGAGTATCTGAGCTGAAGGATTCAGAGCAGATAATAACCAAGAGTGAAAACGCTGAAGAATTCACAGAGGTGATGGAAGAACTTCATAGCAGAGTGAAGCAACGATTGTTGGAGTCGAACCAGAAATATAAACGGAAAGCGGATCAACATAGAAAATTTCAGTTCGAGGTTGGTGATCTAGTTCTAGCACATCTGAGGAAGGAAAGGTTCCCAAGGGGAACATACAACAAGTTGAAGATGAAGAAAATCAGGCCATGCAGAGTCATGAAGAAATTGGGAGAAAACGCTTATGAAATTGAATTGTCGGATGACATCGGAATATCTTCGACATTCAATGTTTCAGACTTATATCCATATAAGGCTGAGGAAGTAGGATCTACAAATAATGAACAGCCAGAAATTCAGTGGCAGAAGCAGATGCCGATTTCAGATAGGCCACAGATGGAGTGTATACTTGACAAGAGAGTCAACAAAAGAACCAGACAGAAGAAATACTTCGAGTATCTGGTGAAATGGAAGAATCACCCAGTGGAAGATGCCATCTGGGAGATAGAAGCAGTTATCCAAAAGCATGGATAGACTGTGCAGGAGCTCATGGAAAGGATCCCATGAAAGTTTTCAAGACGAGGAGTATGATGTAGGAGCATCACCAACTCAGCAAGCGAGCCAGCACATCAAGCGGAGAATAGCTGGAGAAACAAACCCAAATTTTGAAACGTGCTTTGGGATTGTAGCGCAAGTCTTTAATGAATCCTTTATGAAAGAGCGCCTTTTATATGTTGTATCAGACCTTGAGCCATACGCTCTTGTCTGAAATAGATAGGAGGCATTTAATAGATTTAATGTAGATAGATAGGATTTTAGTTCCAGATTAGACAGTCTTTGATGGAAGGAGGGAAAATGGATTTAGACACCCTCATTGTATCATTGTAACATTAGCCATAAGAAACATTTAGAAGAGAAGAGAAAAAAGAGAAAACTGTGAAGAACACCCATGTACAGACATTTGAATTAATAGAAGAAAGTTTTGATTCAAGTTCATGGTTGGTGTTGTTTCTCTATGTAGATTGTTTATGCGCTCATGAATGTTTGTTTTTTTGGTTATGCATTTTCTTTGAATATGTTGTGCATGTGATTTCAAGGTTTAAACTGAAGTCTGAGAGGAGAGAATAAGTTTCAATTGTTTCTCTGTCTGAGCCAGGAGATTCCTGCAAAGATTGCAGTTGAATTCATCCGCAAGGAGTGCATTGATGAGGGCTCGATAGTTTAACTTTTGATCTTACTTGTCCAGGATTGAGAGTTGATTGTTGAAGCCGTGCGGAGAGTGCATAGGTGGAAGAAGAAGTCTCAGTTGTTAATCTGAGAAAAGGAAGCTAAAGACTGTTGCTGCAGGAGTTACGCAGAGTCTGAAGGATTCAACACCTGGGAAGTTGTTGAATGTCGAGCGCAAGTAGTGTGCGCAAATCCCTTTGAAGGAGTTGGAGTGTAAAAGCTTAGGAGGTTTAGCACTTCTGGGATATTGTCGAAAGTAGAGCGCAGGAGTTTTATGCGGAGGAAGGTTTGAGCAGGAGCTACAAGCACAGACTTTGAAGGACAAAGTGCGAGAAGGAATACTTAGCCATTTTCGAGAAATCTCCAAAGGAGGAGGAATCGATGGCTAGGATTTGCCTAAGGAAACAACGAAATCCCGTAGGCCGTTAGATCTCGGGAAAGTTGCGCAGGGTTTAAGCCTGGAGGAGTAGAGAAGATCCCGTAGATTCAGAGTTCGAGATATCGGCGTTTCTATGGTCGTGGAACTCTTGTAGAAAGAAATCGAGATCCGTGAATTCCCGAAGGAGCCTCAACCATTGATTTCAGTGGGGACATGTGGCAAGAGATCCCAAGGATCACAAATCGGAGAATTGGGATTCTGGAGACAGGGACTTTGCACGTTGAAATCGCGATTAGCAATTTCCCGATGCGATCGGAGTCGTTGATCCGCAATACACGTGTCCGAGGATCCAGTGGAATCAGAGTTCGGCATTTCGGGGTTTCTAAGGGCAGAGGAATCGTCACCCCATGAATCGCAATATCGCAAAACGTGATAACCTGACAGTCAAAGTTGTGGGCCCCGGAAGGTGTGATAGGGGGACAAGTGTCGTTGTGCATCAGGGTTCGGAGTTTTGGAGGTCCTATGTACCGTGACAACGGGAATCGCGATATTTCGATACGTGATTTCCCTGACGGATTAAGGGCACAGTGAAGGACAGGTGTTGGGAGGTTGAACCCTTCAGTGGTCACCGCCAGGTGGCATCGAAGATCAGGAATCGGGGATCTGTGAGGTGTGTTCTTCTCGACCTTGTAAAAGCCGATTTCTTGACGGGATAATTCCGACAGAAGCAAGTAGACGTGAAGCGAATATTCATCGGGTTTTGGGGATTTTGAGACCCGAGTGCAGGACTCGCAATCTCGTGAGGTCCGATTCTTTGATAGGTAAAAGGAGATCATCAGGAGAGCATCCTATGTGTGCAGGAAAGTCCCGATAAGGGATTTGAGGAGCACTTGAGCTCTTTGAGCCGAGGAAAGAGAAGGTCCTGGTGGAAGTGGACGTGCGTCGGGTGGCGTCTGCATTAATGCCTTTCCAAATATTGGCATGATGCATACTTAGGGTTTCTATTTTCCTTCTGCATAAACTCAATATATTTTTCTTCCAACCACCATTTGATATATTTTTTAGTAGGGGTCCATGGTATAAACATCCCCTTGTAATACTACATTCTCTTCACCATCCTTCTCAACAAGTCCCCTACAATTTGTTCTTCTAGGTTCCAGTCGACAACAAAAACATTTGTTAGATGTATGGGATGACCCAAGTTCTATTTTAGGTTTCCAACAAAACCCTTCAAACCATCGGCCCTTCTAGACAACAAAAGGAAACACTGCACACAGAGTGCACAATGAAGTCTCACTCAAGATGGCTTACGGGTGAATGTAGGACCTAGATGTCTACAATTGTGGAAGGGAGGCTAATATGGGGATGCCAAAGATTCTTTCTAACTCAACATTCATCATATCTATTATTCTAATACCACATAATATCTAGATATACCATTATGTAATCATTACATTCATTAAAGTTCATTCTACAATAAATATCATGGTTATTCTAGTCTGTACTACATTTTACTACTAAAGATTCATTCATTCAGCATAACTAACAAGAAATAAATAAAACATTTCACACTAAGGAATAAATTTTATCGTGGTTCACCCCTCCTAGGCTACATCAGAAAATATCTGTCATTATTCACTCTTTTATTATTCTTCATCAATTTAATTGTGTTGTGCACATTACATCTAAGTATAGCCAAAGATATTGAGAAAAAGTGAGGCTGACAAGTTCATACCAAGCTCCATAGCTTGTAAAGTTACCCTCTATTGCAATGCATATCTCTGTTTCCAAAAACCGACTCAAAGATCATCTTTCTATTAGCTCCACAACTCTCCAAAACTAGCACAAACTCTAACTCTCACTCACATGACTCCAAAACCTAGATCTCCTCAGATCTCACAATACATATTTATACTACAAAAATGGGTTAAAACTCATTACAACAATGAAGAAAACCCTAACCCACTAACCCTAGGTGAGTTAGGTTTATCCATTTTCTAGTTTCCTGGACGCAGTTGATCTATGCACTTCTTCCATCCTTTGCCTTTCCTTCTTCCCCGCACTACTTTACCTTGTATTCCGGCGAGCACTCCTTTTCTAGTCCATTTTCTAACTGTCTTCATTAATTGTTTCACTTTTCCCCAAAATGACCTACACCAACATAGGGTGATAATTGTTTTACCCTTTTTCTTAATTCAGGGATAACCCACATTCTTGTTGCAACTACTTTACCCATAATTAGTAAACTCATAATTTCTTTGTTACAACTACTTTACCCATAATTAACTTTTTGTTGCAACCACTTTGACTAGATAACTTATTGAATACTTTCTAAATGATTATAGAATAATCATCTTCTCATTGACCTTCTAGGAGTTTCTATATTATTCTTGAGGGTCCTCCAATGTTTACAAATCCATATCTCCTAAACCATAAGGAGCCATGTGTCGTACCACCTATCACTGGAAATGGCATGAAGTGTACTATCCATATATGATAGTATTACTTTTAAGTACACTAGCCTTCATGTGCTTATTCCTAGATCAATTGTGGGTTCCATGACCATACCTTCAAGGTTACCATAATTTTCTACCAGACTTACTTCAAGGGTTGACATCAATCTCCAAGAGTTGACATCAATGACAATCAACTATCCAACAAGAGAATTTAGAAGAGAATGGGATCATCACTTTCCGTGATGTGTTGATTACTAGGAAGTTGTATGGAACTCTTGGACATAGAGTCTCTAGGAACAAAACTCATACATAAATCTACTTGCACGTTGTTGGATAGACATTGTGGAAATAATATTCATGAAAATCCTAAGTATGGAAGATGTGTGTAGTAGAAGAAAAAGGAAGACAAGGAAAGAGAAGAGTGTGCAGTAAAGGCACATCCAATCTCCGGAGTACGCAATTGAGGAACATTCAGGAGTACAGTGCGTAGCAAGAACATACTTAGAGGAAGAATAAAACAAAAGAATAAAATAGAAGAATGAAGTAGAGGAATAAAGAAGAGAATAACTAAAGAGAAGGAAGCAGGTGAAAAGGAAGGATAACAACTCAGCATGCTAAAAGTAGAAAGATGGACAAAAGTAGGAAGAATAGAAATGAGAGCACAAAATAAACATGCAAACGAAAAAAAAGGAAAATAAATCTCGATCAACAAGTCAACCTGAGTTGTCAGGAATTGTAATAGGGTTTTGGGGTGAGGAAAGTAGGGTTTTAAGCCCTAAAATTCATGTATAAATATGTAATTGGTTGGGAATATAGGGGTTCTGTAGATGTACTATCGAGTTCAATTCCAGTTTGTCGAGATTTCATATTTTGTAAGAAGAGTGACAGAATAGGATGGGAATGGAAGAGTCTATGTCTAAGTGATAGGGAGATGTTGTAGAGAGAGAGGCTTGCATTCCATAATGTCTAGGCTATATGAAGGAACATATAGCGTGATGTATCTTTTGTAAGTGTAGTGGCCAAGAATGAGACAAGTATAGAAAGAATAATAAAGAAGCCAACCATTGTCGATGTAGCCCAAAGTTGGGTGAACCACATTAACTATTGTGTTTAATCGTATTTTATGTGTTTAATTATGAATATTATCTCTATGCATGTTAGAATTGATTTGTTTCTTACATGGTAACTACGCAATAGTTATGAATGTTACAATAATTGGTTTATGTTGCAATCTAAGTATAATGGTAATATATAACAAAATTCACTAAGTAACCAAAGGAGAATAAATACAGGATAACTCGTGCAAAATAGATAAGTAAGAATGAAACAATGATCACCTCCCATTCCCTCACTATTACAGAAACTCGGTTCCTATAGCACCAATAGTTGCTTCGGATGAGACTTCACTTGCATGCAGGCGCTTATGAAAGGGTCAGTGTCTGAAGGGTTTTGTTGGTTAAGATAACTTGAACCTAGGGTCTTACACTTGCGCGCCAACAAATGGTTCCATTGTTGGGACCCAGAATATGTGATTGAGGGAATGTTTTAGGGGGCGAATAAGAAAGAGATCTTAGAATGGATATAAAGGAAGAAATGAGAATTTTCTCGAAAAGAGAATAGGAACCCTCAAATGAGTGATGAGAAATGGATCCAAAGGAATGTGTACACAGAGATGCGTGAGATTTTCTTTCACAAATTTCCAATTATTTTGACCAAGTGGTTAGAAAGATTAGTTGAGAATACTAGAAGGTACCAAACCACAGTGCTAAGGAATTGGTTTCCTAAATTGGTAAGGAAACTAAAATATGTAGGTAATAAAACTTCTCGTTCAATTGATTTATTGTTGGAAAACATATTGAGAGGATATATTACAAAATTTGTAGTGGATTATACCCAATCATACAGTGTTGCAGAGAGGGATATTTTCACAGGTCCACGAATAAGGTTCATGAAATCATTGGGTACGTGGATAAATATGTTGTTCTGTGAMAAGTGCATGGTGACAATGGATTATGATTTCTAAGGGGATTCATGAACATATGGGAACCAAGGATGACAAGAGGATAGTCTGAGGAAAGGAGAGAAGGAAGGAAGAAATGAAGAAGGGAGGGAGGGAATGGGGATGTAGAGAACYGTAGAAGTTATATCATAGGAAGAAGACGAGTTTGGATTATAGTGTAGTGGAAGGAAGTACAAGAGGTGAAATAGTGGGGATGATAAAGGAGAGCCCCATCATGAGATAGAGTGGAGAGGACCTTGTGCAATAGTCCAAATCATAGAGATACCACACATAAAAGGAGAGGAAGAGGGGTTCCAATCCAATCATATAATAGAAGAGTCGTTAAGTCCTACTCAATATGGATCTTATGTCGAATACACAACTCCATGTTCATCCCCACAATATGGGATAATTGTTGAAGAGTTGTCGAGAGCACTTGTAGTTAGAAGAATAAATCATAGTAGCAGTTAGAGAATTGGAAGTAGTGTGCGGAGTCAAATTAAACCAAAATAACCAAGAGGAGGTACTACAGAATGCAACACGGAAGGGGTAGAAAACACCCTCAGACTACTTGAGTTCTAGGGAGTTGGGTCAGAGGACCCATAACAACACCCATTTGTCTACGAGGCATTTTGGCTATGAAGAATGTCTAGGAGAGGCCCTAAATATTGTGTAGTTGGAAACAAAATTTACAGGTCATGCGTTAGTCTAGTAAATAAAGTTGCAGAGTACCACATCTACAAGACCAGCCAGGACTTTGGCAGAGATAAGACAAGCATTGTTGAGAAAGTTCAAGAAACTAAAGTCTGAGTCATAGTACATTACAAAGTTGAATGAAATTAAATAGGTGCAAATTGAATCAACCTAGGATTATGACCAACATTTTAAGGACTTTATGGGTAGAATGAAATTCCAGATCCCTGATCAACAACATCAAGAATGGTTTATTGTAGTACTTCTACCACACATTCATAGGTCATTGATTTAACAGAAGGTTGTGTCGCATCCTGAAGCTTTAGAGATTGCGATGAAATTGGAAGCATCCCCTATAGGAGACACTGGAGAGATGGCGCCAGTTTGGATGTAGTTAGCTACCTTAAAAATTCAACTGGTAGAACTTACAAAAGGGAAGGAGAAACAAGAAAATTTCTGGTGTACCATGTGTAGGAATGAAGGCTATCAGAAGGATGAATTCCCAGCATTTGCACATTATTTGGTGACTGGAGCACCAAATCCTTACCAAGAGGGGGATATTGTGAAATATGTAATAAATGGGGACACCATCCTACTGAATGTCCATTACTTTAGAAGTATCAAATTACACCAAGGAACTTATTTTTCAAATTTTTCAAGTTGGTCGAGCATGAAGAGAACAATTGTCGTGCATTCGATTTGATGAGGGAGTGCACATCATATATGTACATGATTCAAGCAGTGAATGTTGTGATAGAAGGAGGTGGTCCACAATATAATAATTAGAGAAACTTTAATCCAGGAAATAGAGGAAATTTTGGCATAGGTTGAGGCAAAGGAAATATTGGAAAAGGAGGAAAAAGACCGATAATATGTTACAATTGTAATAAACCAAGACACTTAGCCTAGGAATACACAAATATGTGTGCAACATGCACATACTATAGAGCACTAGACCATGTGACAAAATATTGTACTTAAATACTTGTGAAATGGTAGGAAAGAGGGAATCAAAACCAGGATGCAAATAAGAATGTATAGAAAATATCAACCAAAAAATGCAATGAAGGACCTAGAATAACAGTTGTTACGCGTGGAGGAACCAAAACATGAATTGATGCAATGAATGGAGGGAAGAAGGTTGAGCAATGGCTAAGTAAGTAAGCAACAATTATACCAACATTCGACCCTCAATAAGAAATGAGGACGTATCAGAGGGAAAGAAAAGAGGTACATAGACAGGATCGGGGAGCATCAACATCAGTTACGCCTCATGTTGAAGATTTTGCGAGGCTAGAGAAGCTACCTGGAGAGGTAAGCACTCTAAGAGAATTCCTTATAAGTTACATAGAGCTAATGAAATATGAAACTGTGTTGAATGCACTATATGAAATGATTGATCACTATAAACAAGGAAGGGAAACTCCCATCGCACAAAGGGTAGTGAATCAAGTATTGTACAAAAAGAGGACCAACAGAGAATTCATATTAAGTTGCAGATTGGTGAATGTATTGTGGACAATGTTATTTTAGACTTGGGATATGACATGAATGTATTAACAATGTAGAACTGGGAGATGATGGGAAAACAAAATTTTATCTAGTCTCATGTTTAGTTAAGGCTCGCAAATCAACATAAGATAGTACCAATTGGTCAATTGATAGGAGTACTTGTGAACATAGATGGGGTGCATAATGTGGTAGACTTTGAAGTTATTGAGATCATGTATGATAGCCAACCATATCTAGCATTGATGGGACTAGAATGGGAATTTTATAATTAGGTGATCATTAATCTGAAGAGGAGAGAAATGATATTTGAAGTTGGAAATTTTAACGTTACCGCACCATTAGACCCAAGAGAAGGAAAGAGGTACATAGATCCAGCAAGAGGCAAAAACATTGACAACTTGTATAACCTAACTATGTGGATGGATGATTATGTTAAACTCATTGTAGATGGCACACGAAGTTGGAGAAGTATCAATTTGTGTGAATCATATTCAGAGGAAGGTCCAGAGCATTGGTAGTAGAGGATGCATGAAGTATAAAATACATGATGTGTGGACATAACTTGATCATTGTACTGGATTCGAACATATCTATGTGATCCACCGTTGTATGATGTATTGAATTATATAGGATTTTTTTAAAACATGTTTGAGTTGCAGGTAATTGAAAAACAAAGGTTGTTGGAACTATATGTTTTCCTAAAAGTGAATCCAACCAGATGGTGGGTTGCACATAAAGAGGGGATGGAAGATTGGTTGCAGTGTAGAATACTAATGCAAGTGATATTTGGTTCCAAGGTAGAGAATATAACATTGAAGTATACACAGGAAAGTGATCCAGCAGGTCATGTTGAGTAGTGAAAAACCTTACGGAGTTCAGTACCAGAGATATAATGGACACAAATATTTATACATACATTGGATACAATTCCAAATAATTGGTATTTGGAATTGGAAATGCATAGAGAAACAACCAACTCAGACAAGTTCACTTAGAGGTTCAATGTAACATTTACTTTTTAACAGGAATCCCCATTAAAAGAAGAATGGTTGATGGAGGTGGTACTAGTCTGCGATGCACTCAAAGCTTATATGATTGTCCATGAGTTACTGGAGTGTTACAATGTTGCTAAGGAATATCATCATGAAGAAGATCCTAGGAATGTGCAAGTACTTGAAATAGAGGGAGAAATGGTAATAGAAGGGCCAAAGCTTGAGTCTACAACATACACACAACCAATAAATATGCAGAAGGTAAACATTGGGATGACAGAGAATCCAAAGTTTGTGTAGATAGGAGATTACTCGAGTCATGAAACAATAAAGAATATTGTAGATTTATTATGCGAGTATCAAGATATATTCCCAACTATATTTTCAAAGATGAAGGGGATAGTGGGGGACTTAGGTGAGATGAATATTCATTTGAAACCAGGTGCTAAGATAGAGAAAAAGATACCTTACAGGTTTAAATATGAAGTACAAGGAGAAGGTTAAAGTAGAAATAGACAAAATGTTGGACACATGGATCATTGAACCAATGGTGGAATCGGAGTGGATAAGTCCAATAGTAGTGCAAGACAAGAAAAAAAGAGGAATCGTGATTTGCACATATCTAAGTAAACTGAATGATGCATGTTTACATGATCCATTTCCCACACCATTCACATATGATGTGCTAGAGAATGTAGGGGCGAAAGAGACTTATTTTTTCACAAATGGATTCTTAGGGTACCATTAATATTACATAGGAATACCATTACAATATTACTTTTTTGACAGAGTGAGGAAGTTATCAGTATACAATAATGCCCTTTGCATAGAAGAATGCCCATGTAGTTTTTTCAAGGGTTGCGGGTTCAACGTTTAAGGAATTTATTCATAAGTTAATTAAAGTATACTTATATGATTGTGCTATGTTCATTCTACTAAATAATCACACAAAATTACTTATATTAATGTTGGATAGGTGTAGATAGTATCAGATTTTGTTGAATTTGAAGAAGTGTATTTTTGGGGCCATGTGGTCTGCAAGAAGGGATTACTGGTGGATCTGGCCAAGATTGCAATGATTATGAATTTAGAACCACCTACATCATTCAGACATATTAGGGAAACTCTGGGTCACATAGGCTATTACAGGAAGTTTATCAAAGCCTGTGCATAGATCACAACACCTATGGAAAAGTTGTTGAAGAAGGAGGCAAAACTCCAATGGTACGAGGGCTGTCAGAAGGGTTCATACACCTTAAAGAAAAAAATTGTGATTTCTTCGATTTTGATCTTTCCATATTGGAAAAAGGATTTCCATGTTCATGTATATGTGTCGTCCATATACTTGGTTTCGGTACTATCTCAACCAGGAGAGGGAGACATTGATCACCCAATTGCTTTTTCAAGTAAGAAGTTGTCCATATCAGACAAGAATTACACTAATAAATAATGAGAAGGATTGACAATGGTATATGAACTACAAAATTTCATACATTATTTACTAGGATCTCATTTTAATATGTTTGCAGACCATTCTGCGCTAAAATACTTGGTGAACAATCCAATGTTGGGGGTGAGAATATGTTGATGGCTACTGTTGTTTCAGGAGTATGATTTTAAGGTTGTAGTGAAACAAGGAAAGTTGAATGCAGGACCATATCATTTATCATTCATACTACCAGGAGAAGATGCATGGAATTTATATGACATCTTACCATATGAAAAACTATTTGCAGTTAAAATGGTGGATGACTACTCTGTAGACATCATGAAGTTTTTAAGTACATGAATGTCCCCATCAGACATGGCAGTTGCGTAGAAGAAACAATTAGTCGTTAAAGTAGAAGAATATCATCTCATTGTAGGGAATTTATATAATTTAGGTGTAGATGGTATATTGAGACGATGTGTTTTGGAACATGAGAGGTCTATAATACTCACAGAAGAGAACAAACAGATTGTAGTAGGACACTAAGCAGGTAAATCTATTGTGTAAAAGATTTTGCGCGCAGGGATTTGGTGACCCAAACTTAATAAGGATGATAAAGAGTAGTGTCAGGCATGTGATATTTTTCAAAGCGTGGGAAATCAATCTAGGAGGGTAGAAATGAATTTAAATCCACAGGTTATGTTGCAAGCATTTGATAAATGGCCCATAGACTTTGTGGGGCCAATCAACCCATAGGAAATAAGATCAGGGGAAAGGTACATAATCACTGCAATAGATTATATGACAAGATGGGCAGAAGCAACAATAGTCATAGACTACACCACAGATACTACTACATGATTTCTATTTGATAATGTATTCACATGATTTGGATGCCTTCATATATTACTTAGTGATCAAGGAAACCACTTCTTGAATAAAACAATTATAGGATTGACTGAGGAATTTCAAATTCATCATCAAAAGAGTACTCGGTATCATCCCCAAGCCAATGGGACAGTAGAATATTTCAATAGAGTATTGGAGAATTCCTTGACAAAAATATGCAATGTAGGGAGAGATGATTGGGACTTAAGAGTTCCTGCAATTTTATGGGCCTACAGGACTACAAACAAAAGGTTGACAGGGAAGACATCTTTTAGGCTGGTCTATGGGAAAACATTAGTGGTGCCAATGGAGTTTATTCTACCTAGCCTGCGCATTGCAGTGATTACTCATCTTTCAAACTCGGGTGTAGTGGAGGAGATATTGTTGCAGTTAGTACAACTTGAGGAAGATCGCTTTGTCTTAGGCTTCCATCAGCAAGTTTAGAAGGAAAGAGATAAGGCATCGCATGATAGACACATTAAATGGAAAAATTTTCAAGTGGGAGACTTAGTGTTACTCTATGGCAGTAAGTTTATGTAGCATCCAGGAAAGTTTTGAATGCATTGGTTAGGAGACTATTGTTGGGCACTTTAATTGTCTAATTGAATAGAAAATCAAAGTGTTCAATATAAATCGTCAACCCAGGGAAGTCTGATATTTCAAGATAATTGTGCACAATTTATGCTATATTATGAAAGCATCTCTAATCTAATTGTAGTGGGGAAGTTTTAAAAAAAACAAACAAACATTATCACTAACACAGTTGTGCAGATACAGCTGGAGTTCTATAGATTTGAAATCATAATTGCAATCTAAACTGATGAATATATAAAAACCCTGGATTGCCTACCCTAATCTAACTTTCTAATTTACTTTTGCAGGAAGAAATTCTATACTAATTGCAGAAAGGAAATATAATTATTGCAAGAAGGTACTTCAAACTTTTATTTCTCGGAAACAATATTTTAACCTAATGCAGAAAAAGGGAAAGCAGTTCTCCAGCAATGTTCAACAATCGACTTCTAATTCTCATGAGACAAGTTTATGTGCATTTAACAAGAAGGAACTAAACTGTAACAACAGTTGTATTCTACAAATATCTAATAGTTAAATCATTCGCACTTAAAAAACTAATCTAGAATTAAAAATAGAGGGGAATCAGTGAGGAAGGTGGGCCCTTTCCTTCTCACTGAATCAACTCTGAAATAGGTTACAGTCTACTAAAGAAATTCAATCCGCTCTTTCATTCAATTGCCAAAAATGTCAATGTACAATAAGCGTTACTTTTCTTTCTCCTGTCAAAAAAAAGAAATTCCTTTTCATTACAAAAGCTCCGTTATTTAAAGTCAGAATCATTTAGTGTTCAAAAACAGAACAGTCTTGAGAATCCCCAATTCTCAAGCTGTTCATTAGATATCATTAATACAAAATCTAGAACTCTCGTTTATCAACATCGTGAGCTAGCATATCTAATCAGCAGGTGTTACAACAGTCGTATAACAACAGGACTGGTGGTGTCTGTTGTAATGGCTTCCAGGATTGACGAGCYTCTGTTGCAGTAGTCGTGTAACAACTTCCAGGATTGGTGGCATCCGCTGCAGCAGTCATGTAACARCTTCCAAGATTGGTGCATAGCTATAGCAACGGTGAGTTTCTCGAAGTGGGTTGTTCAAAGAAGTTTGATCATTAGTTAAATCATTTCATGGGTAAAATATGTGAACRTTACCAATCAAACATGATAAGTGAATGAAAATATAAAAGCAAGATGAATAGTTCATACCTTGGGAAAAAGGGTATTAGTACTCATTATAATAGTCATTTAGCTTAGGAATGAGACGGTTGAATGGGCAAAAGATGTGGTGAAAAAGGGACATTCATGGGTCCTAACATTCCCCCCAATGGAAGACATTGCATGTCCTCATGAAAAACACATTCAAACCTTACTTTGTAGCTGAAGTAGATAACTGTCTCCTCCAGTGCAAAATTGCTAAGAGAAATTGCTAAGTGTCGGTATTGAAAAATATTGTGTCCAACATAAAATCTGTTGCGTCAACGATCAGTCTGAGTTTCTTTATCTCGGAGAACAGAATCAGTTTGAGTTTCTCGAGTAACAACTCATGAAGGAAATAGAGGTTCTTGTTTGCAAGCTTCTGGTATACCAACAGTTGTTTTATGGTGTTGAGATCTCCTATGTTTTATTGATTTTTGTGTAGCAGTAAGTTCATGTTTAGTCTCAACTGAGACAGTTGATGATCCTTTAGCGACTAGAACCTTTTTTACTGGTTTTTGTGTAGCAGTAAGTTCATGTTCAGTATTAACTGAGACAGTTGTTGGTCCTTTAGCATATAGAACCTTGACTACCTCATGTCCTTCCCCAAAGTAAGTGTTTATGCACTCAAATCACATGAGTTATTTGTTTCTGTCCATAATAGATTTTGTCAATGCTAGGATGTCCAAGGTTATCTCTTCTGGATTCTTTTGTCGAGCAGCCTCTACCTCTTTTTTCAGGGTATTTAACTCCACTTTGAGGTTATAATTCTCTGTTATTAGTGCAGCGATTCTGGAATGTTTTGTATTCTTGATATTTTTCTCTATTTGGGAAAACAATTGGGCAAGTGGCACATCCTCAGCATGCCGTGTAGTTGGTTCTTGTGTTACAGTTGTGTCTGGCAGGACTGGTTCTTGTGGAACAGTCTCGACATGGACAGTTGGTTCTTGTGTAACAGTTGTGTCTGTTAGGAATGGTTCTTATGGAATAGTCTAGACATGGACCGTTGGTTCCGGTATTACTAGCTCTGGTGGGACAATCCTCTGTGGAGCAGCTAGTTCTAGTGTAACAGTATCGACCTGGACAGTTGGTTCTTGTGTAACAGCTATGTCTGTTAGGACTGGTTCTTTTGGAATAGTCTTGACATGGACAGTTGGTTCTCTTGGAACCGACCCTGCATCAACCATAGAGGATAGTGAACGAAGAATAGGAATAGCTTGCTCCACATCTTGCCATCCAATTGCAGCTTCAGCAAACCTGGTGGACCCGGTTCTTCTCCTGGGTAAAATAGAAATGAAAGCATGGGTTTTCTTCTTTGTTGTTGGAGGAGGAATGGGGCATTCTTCCTCAACCACACAAGGAGGATATTATGGTATACTGGGGTTTGCGATGATCTGGACATCGTCAATGGACATGTGATGCCCAGAATCATCAGGTGGAACCGATGATTCTGCTGCGAATTGAGTACATTCATTTTGAAAGGAAAAAATAGTTTCCTAAAGTTTTGTGCATAAAGTAAAACCTGGTATTTGTACCTCTGTATAATTCTCTGTCATAGCAGCCAGAGGGCTCTGATTTGTTGTTGATCTAATTTGGTCAAGGGCTCTTCGAGGTTTTCCCTTGAATGGATGTTTTCTTTTCTGAGAAAATGCACTGGTAATGATAGTAGGCACTTGATTAGTTGTTGCAGCAATAGGAGGGTTCTATTTGAATGTCGGTGCAATAGCAGAGGAGGTAAGAGGACTTGACGTTACAGTGGACCGTGCTAACCTTGCTCTCTTTTTAGGTAATGCAGAGATGGGAACAAGGGTGTTCTTTTTAGAGACAGGGGGTAGTTTGTCAATGATAGGTGTCACAATGGACCGTGCTGACCTTGTTCTCTTTCTCGGTGATCCAGAGTTAGGAGCATGGGTTTTCTTGTCAGATGCAGGGGGTAGGTTTTCAATGATAGGTGTTGCAGCCAAGTGTTGTGATGCATGTTTTGATCGAGTGGTTGGTTGTTCATATGTGTGTTCGACCATAGCTACAGGTTGTTGCAATACAACTTCGTCGAGGCTTGTCAGGCTGGTGCCAGGATGGCTTCGGGTTATGTGGTTTCTTTTCTGATTCATCTTATGGACAACAACAGTAGGGGTTTGGACTTCTATTTCAGCCGAGGGTAGAGGCTCAGAAAGAGGTCCATGGGTTTTGTTTTCAAGGACTGGTGCCTGGTTTGCTACAACAGGTAATGGGTTATTGGAAATGCCCAAACATCTATGAATTAATAGGCCGATGAGTCTGTGATTAGAAACTTAGTTCTTGGGGTTCTTAGATTTTTTTACAAAATGAGCCATGTTGTGCAATGAATGGAGGAGAAAATAAGGAATGATTATGAATTTATGATGTCACGGATTTGATAATAAGATGAAATCAGAAAAATAAACAACTTGGTATTGGCCTTCATAGGTAATGTACCTTTTAAGAAATTATGTGACTTTCCCCCATGGCTCTGGTAAAGAATTGACATCTACACCTCTGCCTTTGGTCTGAACTTGCTCAGTGTTGATGAGGAACCCCTTCTGTGCATCCGGAAGATGTGTTTTTCTATTAAACCATTGGTCTCCTATTCTTGGCAACCCTATTACAGTAGCAATGCTTTCTTCTGATACTAGAATCCTTACCCCATTCACCATTTAATATCCTTCGGTAAGATTTTGACTAAACTCCAATACCTCGTCCTCATTAAACCCCTTCAAATTTTTAAAATACGATATCTAGTCGGCCTAGAGAAATATTTGGTAGGCCTCTGGGTGCAGCAGCAAACTGTCCAGAGTTGCGGGTTCATATCTCACAGTTGATCCTCCCATGATGTTGCTTGAGAGTCTAACAAGTGCATAGGAGGAGAAACTATCACCTAAATTAGAGACGCAACAAGCTCATACGTGGTTTGCAGAAAGAATACAGTGTCTCAGTTAAAAGAAGTGTGGGCAGAAAGGTGGTGTAGGTGTGTATAAAATTCAGAATGGATGGATAGATTTGCGTTTCCCCTCCCCAAATAAGCGGATTGGCTCCAGGTGCATCGATTTATGACAACTGGTTAGTAAATAGGAAATAGTGCTTTTATATCTTCATTACTTTAACACGTAGGATTAATCACATACCTCATATCTTACCACACATAACGGCCTGTCAAATTTAACTGCACTATCCAACCGCCATCTGAGTTGCATGGAACAACTAACATGATGAAGGATCGTGAGAGAAATGACAACTTAAGCATAAATAGAGTCCTTACTATAGTTATCCAACTGGAAATCGTTGGATGTGAAGTCAAGTCATTATGAAGCAGCACTTTCTGATAGAGAGCATCAATATTGTCTAACAAGTGGTGTTGTGGCATAGAAAGATTGGAGGGATGGAGCAGCAGCATTGGCAAAAATGTGAAAAAAAAAAACAAAGAGTGAAGTGGCATCAAAAATAACGGCAATTAGTGTATCAACAAGTTCTGCAGCAAAAAATGGTGGAGGTAGATGTAACAGCATGGAAATCGGCCAATTTATCAGAAGAAGGTGTAACAGCATGGAAATCGGCCAATTTATTGAAAGAAGGCGTAACAGCATGGAAATCGGCCAATTTAGCGAAAAAGGGGTGTAACAGCATGGAAATCGGCCAATTTATCGGAAGAAGGTGTAACAGCATGGAAATCAGTCGATCGCTACATTACTTAGTTTCTAGGAAGTTTTTCAACTTCCATGAACCAATCGTTTGACTCGTTATGCGCTACTCCACCTTGTTGTTCATCAATCCACCTGCACACACATAACTGCCTGATACCTTTCAAAGCTTATTAGCATAGTAAAGAAAATAGATAAATTTCAACTAAAAATAGAGAAATGTGAATTTTGCTGAGGTTATTTATATACAAGGTCTGAGGAAGAGAAGTCCTAAAGTTCAGAAGGGGAAGGAGCTAGCTCCTTTTCGTTTAAGAATTGATAACCTGTATCAACTGTACATCTAGTTTTGAATTCTGCCTTGGATAGTGGGCACTGATACATATGAAAGCGATGACCATTTGCATGTAAGTATGTATTGGATCCATCAATAGTAATCAACTGGACTATCGCATTGGGAAAAACAGTGTCTACCTTATAAGGCCTTAGCCATCATGTACACAACTTACCTTAAAATTCCTTAAAGTGTGAATCATACAACATATCCCAATCTCCTTTCTAGAATAATTTCTTCTTGATGACTCGGTCATGCCATTTTGTTCTTTGTTGTTGAATCACTATGGTTTGATGGATGGCATCCAAATGATTTTCATCAATCTTGTTGAGCTGCTACAGTCTAGATTTATGTGCCATAGTCAAGTCAAGGTTGACTATTGATGTAGTTATGAAGGTTTTTATTTTGAATTCAATGGGGAAAATAGGGCTTTTTCCATATACTAGCTCGTAAGGAGAAAAACCAATTGTGCTCCTCCAAGTAGTTCGGTAATACCATAGAGCTTCATTCAATCTATCAGACCAATCCCTATGATTTTCTCTCACTGTTTTAGTAAGAATGGCTTCGATAACTTTGTTGGTGCTTTCCACTTGGCCTTTTCCTTTTGGATGGTATGGAGAAGCTATTCTATGTAAAACATGATATTTACTGAGTAGAGCCTAAAATTTATGTGATGTGAAAGGGGTTCCTCCATCAGTTACCAATTCTCTGGGAATGCCAAACCTAACAAATATATCTCCAAACAAGAATTCTACGACAGCTTCTTCTGAGGCTCTAATAAGTGATTTTTCCTCCACCCACTTGGTCATGTAATCTGTATAGACCAATATATAGACTTTCTTATTGGAAGGTGGGTGAATGGGTCCTACAAAATCCATGGTCCATCTCTCAAAAGGATCTAACACTACCTGAGACTGGAGAGGCATCTCATCCTTGTGATTTGGTTGAACCATGAGTTGGCAACTGTCATAAGCTTGGACATACTTCTTGGCATCTTGAAATATGTTGGACCAAAAATAACCCATCCTTAAAATTTTATGCCCGGTCCTTTTATCAAAAAAATGACCCCCACAAGGGCCATCATGGCAAGCTTTCAGAAGATCATAAACTTCATCATCCCTCACACATCTCCTGATTTCTTGGTCCAGTCCTGTGTAGAAGAGGTATCCTCCTATCCAACTATACCTAACACTCTTTTGAATAATCTTCCTTCTTTCTCGAGGAGATAGATGTGGAGGTACCTTCCCTGCAACCAAATAATTAGCAATGTCTACATACCAAGGTGAGTGAACAGATACTACAAACAAATGTTCATCAGGAAAGGAATCATCTATAGGTGAATTATCATCATTTATATGTAATCTTGAGAGAAAATCAGCAACCACATTTTCTTTTTCTCGTCTATCCACTATAGCGATGTCAAATTATTGTAGTAGTAACAACCATCTTGTCACTCGAGCATTAGTAATAGGTTTATTCATTATATATTTAATGGTTGTATGATCAGTATGAATAAAAGTGGGATAACCAGTTACATAATGTCTGAATTTATTGATTGCATAAACTACTGCCAAGAATTCTCTTTCAGTAACTGTGTAATTTAACTCAGCAGGAGCCATGTTCTTGCTGATATAGTAGATAGCGTAGGGTTCTTTGTCCTCATGTTTCCCTAGTACTGCACCAATTGCAGTGTCTGAGGCATCTGGAGAAATGTGAAAAGGTAGAGCCCAATTGGGCCCTCTCAAGATGGGAGCTGTGGACAATTTTTGTTTAAGATCTACAAAAGACAATTCACAATTGTCAGTCCAATGAAAGTCAACATCTTTTATTAGTAGAAAAAACAATGGAGAGGAAAGTTTAGAGAAATTTTTAATGAATCTCCAGTAATACCCGGTGTGCCCTAAAAACAATCTTACCTCTTTTTGAGTTGATGGAGTTGGAATGTCCAAAATTACCTGGATTTTGGTTGGATCTACCTGAATCCCTGCATAAGAGATGAAGTGTCCCAGCACTACCCCTTCACACATCATCATATGGCACTTTTTTGTACTTAAATAAATATGAGACTGTCTACATCTTTTGAGAACTTTTTCCATATTAGACAAAGCATCTTTGAAATCAATACCATAAGGTGTAAATTCATCCATGAACATTTCCATACAGTCATTCACCATATCAAAGAAAATACCAATCACTGCTCTCTGGAAAGTGGTTGGTGCATTACACAAGCCAAATGGGAAAACCTTGTAGGAAAATGTACCCCAAGGGTTGGTAAAGGTGGTCTTATATTGGTTCCGTGAGGCAATTTGTATCTGTTTATAGCCACTGAATCCATCTAGGAAAGAAAAATATTTTTTTCCGGCTAAGTTATCTAAAACCTGATCAATAAATGGCAGAGGGAAATGATCCTTCTGCGTGGCCTTATTCAAGGCTATATATTCCACACACACTCTCCACTTACCATTCTTTTTAGGCACAATAAAAAATAGTGATACCCACTCGCTGTCTGATATAGGATAGATGAATCTGACATTAAGAAGTTTTTGAAGTTCTTCCTTAACAATTTCTTTAAGGTTTGGGTTCATCCTCCTTTACATTTGGAAAATGGGTCGGAATTATTCTTTGATGTATATATGGTGGGTGCATAGTTCGAAGGGAATTCCTTTCATATCCATGTAATCCCAGGAAAATGATTCTTTATGTACAGTCAATAATTTCATCAATCGACGAGTTTCAGCACTAGAGAGATTGGGATTGATGTTCAAGGTTTTTCCAGGTTCGACTTCCACAATGACACTCTTAGAACTGACTCTAGGAAATAATTTAGCTGTTGTTGTTTCATCATCTGTTGTTACAGCGTTCACTGTTACATCGGTTGTTGTTATAGCTGAAACAATTTGATTGTCAGCATTTCTTGAAAACATTCCGAGTTCATTTCTTCCTGGGACATAGGGTCAAAGACTTTGATCAACTGGTGGTGCATGTTTTGTGTAACAACAGAGGGGTCACAAATAAAGAAATTGATTAACTCATCCTCTGTCTCGTCTTTGAAATTCAGGGCCTTTCCTATAGTTAGCTCAAGCAGAGCACTTCCATCCTCAGTGTCCATCCATAGAGAATTTCCAGGTTCTGCACTGGGTGTAGCATGAGGATATAGGGTAAGTTTTTTTGTATCATAACCATTCGAGATGGTCATGGAACCAAATCTGCAACCAATGAAAGCATCAGTTGTAGCTAACCATGGTTATCCAAGAATTAGACGATGGCCTCCCAGACAGGATTTGGGTTGCAAAATGACAAAATCAGCAGGCTACTCCCATGAATCCACTGAAATGACTAAATCATTGATTACTCCTTCTGGTCTGATGGTAGAGCGATCAACAAATTCTAGAACAGTAGGAGTAGGTCGGATTTGTGTTCCAAGTTGCAGCAACTGCATAGTTTCTATTGGCATGATGTTAATTGTTGCCCCTAAATCAACTAGTACATGTGGAATAGATGTCTGTCTAATTTTAACAATGACTATAGGGTTTCTTGGGTCGACATATTTAATAGGTGGAGTTTTTCCTAACATTAGATCAGACAAATCCCCCACTACATGCACTGTGAGGGGATATTTAGGTTTTCATCCAGGTTTTTTGATATAGAGGTCCTCATAGTCTTGGCATAAATAGGGACATCCCTTATTGCTTGCAGTAGTGGAATGTTAACATGATGATTTTGCAATTCTCCAAGGAGATTGAAAGATCGTAATTCCACAGGCTTGGTCATTTTCAGTCTTTCATGGAATGGTGGGTCTGTTGATTCTATAATGGGTTGGTCAATTTCTTCTGTATCAAAAGATGGTCTCTCCCCTGATTCCTTATCTAATTCTAAAGATGGAGCATCTTCAACTATTGGCTCAACTATTCTACCTAATCTTAATTTTATTTCATCACAAAGCATAGGAGTAATAGATAAGGTTGGCACATAATGTATGTCTATGTTTTGAACGACCTTATTATTTGGGTTTGGGTTAGTTTGGACAGGCATCTGAGTTGTTTGGTGAGTTATTGGGAGCGAATTGCAGATGTTGTTGCTGGAACAGTGGTTGGAATTGTTGTTGATAGAGGTTCGGTTGGTGATGGCTTTGATAACTAAGTTGTTGTTGAGGGCCTCTCTCATATGGGTTCCATTTCCCATGGTGATTCTATTGTTGGGGCATCGGTAACCATGCATTGGGATCCTGATAAGAGGGTGGCATTTGATTTGGAGGGGGGGCACTCGTCTGTCCATATGGTAGTTGATTGTTCCAATAATTAAATGTTGGAGGAGAGAATTGAGAGTTCATACCTTGACCTCTTGGCTGCCATTGTCTTCTTTGTGTTATTAGACAGATAGCCTATGATTCCTCATTAGTTTCCTTCATTGATGATTTTACACCTAGTAGAGAAGGACATTGGTCAGTGGCATGGTCTAATTCACAAATAAGACATACTTGGACACTGTTCAGTGGGCACTCCCTTGGTGGATGTTTCTTTCTACATTTCAGACAAAAAATCCATAATGCTTGCTCTGATTCTGCTTGTTTCTGTTTGACCTGCAAAGTATACATTTGTGAGGCAAAAGAGTTAATCATCTTTATTTTGAAATTTTCTAACAGATTACCTATTTCTTCTCTTGTTTCTCCTCCATTGGCTGATTTTTGTACCCTTGAAAAAGTGGTATCCTTGGTAGTTGACTTATTCCTTGTAGATCCTCGAGAACATGTTTTGCAGAGATCTACAATGTCCTCATAGGATTATTTAGATATATCTCCCTTGCCAAGCATATTCAGCATATCTAAACAATCTTCTCCAACTCCTTTGAGCAAAATGGTTTTCAAAATGTCCTTACTCACATTCGGATGTCCATACCTTTATAGATTATATTGGAGTCACTCCACAAAGTCTTCAAGGGTCTCGTCCTCCTTTTGTGACATATTGAATAGTTCCTTTCTTCATCCCTTGTTCAACAGTAGTCTTGGTATTTTCTCAAGAAAAGCTGTCTCATTTGTACCCATGTTGAAATGTTTTCTCCTCCAAGGCTCATGAACCATCTTAGCACATTACCTTTTAATGTAGCTGGAAACAGTTTAAGCTTCTGCATAGTGGTAGTGTAGTCATAGCTTCTACACAAAATTTCAAATTCAAATAGAAACTCATCTAGATCTTCAGTAGATAATCCATGAAAATTTGGGAGAGCTGAGAGAGGTATGTTTTTCATAAGATCCATCCCTCGTGTGGGAACATTAGAAATAGGAAAAACCAGGGTAGAGATAGTATTTTTATTGTTTACCTGATCCTCGTTGTTCTGTGGATTCTCTTGGTAGAGCCCTTCTTCATTATCCCCTTGATTCTCCATATGCTCTCTCTCTCTCTCCAAACAATGTCCCACTCTTCTTTAGTGACTATCCGACCGTTGATCTGATAAACAACTTATTCTAGATTTTCTCTGTTCTAGGCTATACTTCCTTGATCTTCAATGTTCTCCAATGTTGCTTGCTGATTTGTTGGTGACAAATCTTCAGCTTCGACTTCAACTTCAGCTTCAACCCTTGATGAGAACAATGTTTCGAGAAGGGGAATTTCTGTTGACTGTGAATCACGTCTTCTTGGAGGATTTTCAGGGTGAAAAATGGATCCTGAAGAAGAATCTGTTCTGGCTATAATCTCTTCAACAATGGTTTGTCTTCCCAGTATGTTAGGATTTCTTCCTCCACGTCCTCCGGTACCTGTAAGGTTAGTATTTTGGGGGGTTCATTCTTGTGTTTCATGATTCATGCAGACTATTCATTCCTAAGAAAGAAAACTAATGTTCTTACCAAAATCTATAATTATCCTCCACAGCAATGGCGCCAAAATGTTGGGAACTTTAATTGTCTAATTGAATAGAAAATCAAAGTGTTCAATATAAATTGTCAACCCAAGGAAGTCTATTATTTCAAGATAATTGTGCACGGTTTATGCTATATTATGAAAGAATCTCTAATCTAATTGTAGTAGGGAAGTTTTTAAAAAAACAAACAAACATTATCACCAACACAGTTGTGTTGATACAGCTGGAGTTCTACAGATTTGAAATCATAATTGCAATCTAAACTGATGAATATATAAAAACCCTGGATTGCCTACCCTAATCTAACTTTCTAATTTACTTTTGCAGGAAGAAATTCTATACTAATTGCAGAAAGGAAATCTGCTTATTGCAAGAAGGTACTTCACCCTTTTATTTCTTGAAAACAAGATTTTAACCTATTGCAAAAAAAGGGAAAGCAATTCTCCAACAATGTTCAGCAATCGACTTCTAATTCTCATGAGACAAGTTTATGTGCATTTAACAAGAAGGAACTAAACTGTAAAAACAATTGTATTCTAGAAATATCTAACAGTTAAATCATGCGCATTTAAAACAACTAATCTAGAATTCAAAATAGAGGGGAATCGGTGAGGAAGGTGGGCCCTTTCCTTCTCACTAAATCCACTCAAAGAAATAGGTTACAGTCTGCTAAATAAATTCAATCCACTCTTTCATTCAATTGCCAAAAATGTTTGTGTACAATAAGCATTACTTTTCTTTCTTCGGTCAAAAAACAAACTCCTTTTCATTACAAAAGATCTGTTATTTAAAGTTAGAATCATTTAGTGTTAAAAAATAGAACAGTCTTGAGAATCCTCGATTCTCAAGTTGTTCATTAGATATCATTAATACAAAATCTAGAACTCTCCTTGATCAACATCGTGAGCCATCATATCTAATCAGCAGGTGTTGCAACAGTCATATAACAACAGGACTGGTGGCATCTATTGTAACGGCTTCTAGGATTGACGAGCTTCTGTTGTAGTAGTCGTGTAACAGCTTCCAGGGTTGGTGGCATCCACTGCAACAATCATGTAACAACTTCCAATATTGGCGCATAGCTATAGCAGCAGGGAGTTTCTCGAAGTGGGATGTTCTAAGTAGTTTGATCATTAGTTAAATCATTTCATGGGTAAAATATGTGAACGTTACCAATCAAACATGCTAAGTAAATGAAAATATAAAAGCGAGATAAATAGTTCATACCTTGGGAAAAAGGGTCTTAGTACTCATTATAATAGTCATTTAGCTTAGGAATGCGAAGGTTGAATGGACAAAATATGTGGTGAAAAAGGGACATTTATGGGTCCTAAATCCTATGTGATTCATCATGTGACAGAGGTAGGTGTTTCATAGTTGGAAACCTTGAATGAAGAAGTAATTGGAGGAATTGTGAATGGAAGTTGGTTGAAGCTCTATATAGATGGTCAACCACCTGCACAGGAATATGAACTATGCCAGAACACATGTATCATAGTAATTGTAATATAGTAGGGAGTTAGAACATAGAAAAACATATAAAAAGTAGAAAAGGGAAGAAAAATAAATAAAAATTAGAAAAAGGAAGAAAAACAAATAAATATGAAGGGGAATAGGAAGACGTATCACGTAGAAAAAGGATGTATCACACAGATAAATGGAACAATGTAAAGTCAGCTAAGTGTGTGAAAAATTATAGCGCAGGAGAAGACATTTAAGGGAACTAAAGCACAAAAATGACAGTTAAAAATCCATAAATCACAAAATGTACTGGAGAAACATAGTCATAAATAGCAGGTGTCACGGAGGATCAAGAAAAACTGGAAAATACAAGGAAAAATGCTATGGAAGATTGGCATTAAAGTCACAATGAGGAAATAATTAATGGCATATTTTGACCATATTCAACACTTACGATGGTTGCAAAAGAAGATATACAGTTGTCGAAGGATGATAAAAACACTAAAGGGCCCAACAGAGAAGTTTATTTGAAATTACTCAGAGTTGTGATTGTTATCACATAAGGTTGTCAAGGGCCATAGGTGTATGTCGATATACCTGAATCTGTAGTCTTACCCTGTCTCTATCCTTTTCGAAGACCAAATCTTAAGATTTCCCCCCCTTCGGCTTGTAAATCGTTCTCTGTTTTCCCTTGTTCATTTGTGTGCCCTAGTTTTCTTTAAATATCTTACCCAAGTGAAATCTTGGCCCCAAGCCCCTTTGTTTTTCTCCAAGGATGAACACTCATCTCCTTTTTCAGTCACTGGTCTCTTTGTTTTCCCATCCCACAAACAGTCACCCAAATCCTTGTTCACGCAGGACATAGCCATGGACACAAAGGGTGACATTCAAAGAAGACCATTTTGGGCTTAAAAGCAGCAAGAAGTTGTAATACTTCAGCAGCGAAGATTCCAGGAATAGTCTAGATCAGCAGCCCATGGGCGTTTGGAAGTCAAAATTTGTGCAAAGTATAGTGCCAAAGAAAAAGTACCGAAGTCCCCAAATATGTGAAGCAAGCACGAGTCACTAATCTTGAATGGATCACGTGGCATCTGATCCAAGTGTTCGAGAAAATAAGCTTCGAGAGTTTTGAAGTGGGAAGTGTGTAAACTTTCCAAAGGGCTAAAGACCAAAGTTCCGAAGTGAATCCGGACCATCGATTCAAATAGGGAAGATCTGATCCGTCGATCTGAATACCACCATATATGGGCCATTGATTAGGAAGCCTCATCTCAGACCATAATATCAATGGTTGTGCTCCATTTCAGGGTCGAAAGGTGCACACATTTTAAAATTTCAAGGGCGTGTCGTAATCAAAACTGTGGTTTTTAGAAAGGGACGTGTGGCGGTTCATGGTGAATTGCGGGGAAAAAAGAGGTTTTCTTTCAAACCAACCTTGGTCGTGCCCACAATCATGTAATTGCATAGGGTCATGGCCCTAGGTCACATTGAAGAAGGAGAAGGGGAACATGAGCTGGCCCTCAAGACCTGGAGAGCCAAATGCTTGGCAGCCGTCAGCACAGACAAGTGGCACCCTTATGGTCTTGGCAAGTGGTTTCTCCCTAACCATTAACTCTCGTTCAATCTCTAAGGAGACGTACTTAATGAAAGTAGAGCTAGTGGTTGAAACCTTGACTCACTCCATAAATGGAAGGCATGGAACGCCCGGCCGTGGGGACTGAACCGTCAGCCCATGGTACCCCTGTGGGAATATTTTCCTGCCAAACCCATGTCGATATAAGCTCGTGTTTGACAGAGGGGTGCACGTTCAGTTTGACAAAAGAAATCGCAAATGCAAAGCTTCGATTGTAGTGACAAGGTCACACTCTTGGTAGTGGCATATTGTTCTGAGTATAAATAGATAGTTTTAATATTTTTTTAAGTTCATCAACTGGTTGAGTAGAACTCCCTATTTTGTAATGTTTTTATGCTAAAATTATTCTCTGGTTATATATCAAATTTGAGACTTTCCTGTTAATGGAAGTCATCTTCTTTTCATCTCTCTGTAAAAATTGTGCTAAAACACTCGAGCATGGATGATCCAGTCGAGGTTTGTTAAGTTGTTGTAATATAGGTTTGATTACAGTGGTATCATGACCAGTTTTAGTCAGCTCCCTTGTTATCTTTCTCCCTCTTACATTGAATGGCTTGGGCATGGAGGATCCAATTGAGTTTTCATAGATGCATTGTGATGTAGGTTTTATCATTGTGTTGTTGTGACTGTGTTTATTGGGCATATTTCAGTGTCTGAAGCTTGTGCTAAAGAGTGATCTTGAGTCTGAAATTTTCTTCTCCAAGCTGCTTGAAAGCTTGATGCTCATAGCAGTCTTGTTCACCTTTCTCACTAATTGTTCCCTCTTCTCACACTTAAACTCAATTCACTAACTGAAGTTAATGTGGCCCTCACTTCCCTATACATTTCTTGTCCATTTTCTTGTTAACATAAATCATTTATTGATTTTTTTCCATTGACCTCCACTCATATAAAACCAACATCCACCAAACACTATGATGGGTACTGGGATTATCCTCCCACAATATGAGGGTGACTCTCAGTGCTAACAGTGAGCACATAGAGTGAACTTGTAATACCCCAAGGATGAGCCCAATTGTAATTATGAATTGTAAATATGTTCTATAGGATGGTGAGCCAAGTATTATAAGCTAGGGGCTTTCCTGGAGCCTATTTTGTTGTACATGTAAATATTTATATTTTTAATATAAACAAGATCACTACATGTAGATTGACCATGAAGAAATAGTATGGGGTGACTAAACTCCACTAGGATGGGTAAGGGAGGGGGTTAAGAGGATGACGTTATCACTGAAATTTCATCCGCAAATGGTTACAGGAATACAACATCTCCAAACACCTATTAGTTCATTCATAGCCCCAAAAATGCATTTCCAAAGGGCACAAAAACTATACAAACTGGTCAAAAAATTAGCATGCACCAAAACACTAAAGGAAGCACGTGCATGTGCATAGGCCAAAGAATCCAGAAGAGCGCACATGCGCCCGATGCCTGATTGTGTACAAAAAAATCCACGCACACCTGTGAACGGTGCATTTATGGTTCTTGTCAGCCCCCCGCGCACTTTTGGACCATATCCCAACTTGATTTGACCCTCAAATCTGAGCTGAATTCTAGTGGGGGGCTGGTCAAAGACCTAAGGGTGCCCTAAAGGGCCCCTTGTTCACACTAAAGACCGGTTGGATATTGCCTCAAAAACTTTCTATAAAAAGAGGCCATGGGTGCACTATGAATTCAAGAATATCATTTTATTGTTATGTTGCCTCTATTCTCCTACAAGGAACCTCTTTCCTTCTTGGAGCATACTAGCATCATCTCATTAAACTATTCACCTCACCTCTTGAGGGAATAATCTTGTATTTCTTCACCATTTTCTTTCTAGTTTACCATTTGTAAAAAAATCTCTCACATAGGGGATTCAATAGCCCTCCCAAGGAGGAAGAGGGGATCCATAAGTCCCCCTTTATCTACAATATTTTCCCATTAATATACTTCTCCATTAATGGCATGATTATTGGTCAATTGTTTGATTGATTTTGGTTCTAATTTTCTCATGCATTTTAGTTTTATTTCTTTATTTATTTCTTTAGTTGTTGTTAGTTTATTTTTTTATTTACTTCATGTGATTGAGTCATTTGATTCATACAATAACCTCTATCCTGTCTAGTAGGCCCAACTATACTAGCAAGTGCCCTTCTTTTTCTCATTGGAGTGACGAAAACGAAACAACAAATTGGCGACTGTACTAGGGATAAGGTATCAATTTAATCCCTATATGGGTTGTTTGAGAACTTATTTTTAACTCATTTTCCTTGCAAGGATCATAGCCGGCCTAACCTGACCTACAAAGAGCTTAATTTGGAGCTGGAAGAGGAGAATTACACTCAAAATTCCCCCCCTCGATGCATATCAGAATGTGTGCAGGTATTTCATCCCACAGATGCACATTTCGAGCATTGTGTGCCCACAACACTGTGTTTTTCTGCGCATTATGTGCATAGTGCACCCAAAGGTCCTTTGTTCACTACACATTATGCACCAACTGCGCCTATGTCTGAACTGTAACCCGCACATCTATCCAAAGTCTTGAAATTGTAAGAGTTTTTTTGTGATTTTTGAAGGCCCCTAGCCTTCAAAATCTTGTTGTTATGCAATTTGTAAATGCACCACACTTAGAATCCATCTCCACATGAAGGGTTAGTCAAAACATAGGCAATTAGGAGGTTAAAAAAAACCACATTTCTCCTCTTTTGATTTCATTTTGCACATGGATGGCTTGTTTTTATTGTGAAAGTTGAGTTGAAATCATTTACTTTCACACATATAAAAATTTGCATTGGGACCATAAATCAAACTTCAATCATTAAGTATGCTTTTCTCTTGCACTATAGAGAGACCTTGAGAATCAAAAAAACGATTGAGGGAGGATTTCATCTCCCTTAAAACAAAATCTTTAGGAGAGGAAAAAACCCCCCTAGGACCCCTCTTAGTTTCTTTTTAAAACATCTTAAATCTGTAAGGGCCCATACATGCCCACATATTGCAAAGATAGGATTTTTTTGAAGCTTCTTTCTTAGTTTACATCACTAGCAGAGTTTAAATATTATTGTAACGGGCCCATACATGCCCACATGCTTGCAATCTAAGATAGTATTTTGAAGCTTTCTTAGATTAAATCACATTAGGTAGTTTGAAGGATTGGTAAGGACCCATATGTCCACATGTTATTTCTTTAGGGACTTTACAATTCTGCAAGGTTGTACCAATGGAATCTAGTAAGATAGGTAATCAGACTTGTAAGGACCACATGAAGTCAACATGTTGCAAGGTGACACCTAACTTATTAAAAATTTGGCACATTTGATCACTTGATCACACACAAAGTCACTCTTCATTCAAGTAATTTCATATTTAATTGTGGAGTTTGAAGTAGCTTTCCTCCAAAGGGATCCCAAAACATCCCACTATTTTCTTGAAGAAATTACCCACAACTACTTAATTCAAACAAGATTGGTTCACACCCCCAATCTCTCAAACAACCACATCTAAAAAATTTCAAAAAACTCACTAATATTTCCTCCACAGAAGGTGCCAAAATAAATTTTTAGTCTAGGTAGCATCTCGGGGGTAGGCATCCAGATAACCCCCCGTTATCTGGTTCTCACATCTTCAAACATTAGAAGTAGACAAATAGAGAACTTTAAAATCCTCCAAGTCAAGTGTTCCTAACACCATAAGGTAGGGAGATACCTGTGAAGGGTTGAAAGTCGAGGTCTAGTTGTTCTGTGTGTCCCCCCTTGAGGCACCCACCTCTTGGAAGGGATCCAGCCCATGACCCGTATCTCAGGCCGAAAATCTAAATGTCGCACTTTGACTGAGGTACCTAGTGACCACATTTTGGGACATCTACCCAGGAGTAAATTGTGGGTTGCAATTGCACCTTGATCATATTTTGTGTGGCTATTGGGTAATATTTCCATCTCTTTCGAGATATTCACCCTCAACCCCTCATTATAACTGATAATTTCATCCTTCACTAGTTCCTCTTCCGGTGGCTTCAGACCCCACTGTTGAGTGCTATTAGAAGGTCCAATGTTATTTGAGAGGAAGGACATTACGTCTCTATAGGACACGAGCATTTGTTTTATTTGTTCTGCCATGCAAACAAAATCCACCTACCCACATATATGTTTCTTCTCAATTTGATTTATGTATGATGCTCTTTTGATTACATACAATTGTGAGATATGTTGAGAAGACCCAAAATATACAAGTCTCTTGTTCATTTATTGCTCTCATCACCATTTTCACAGTTTCACTTTTCTATTCAAACATCATAGGGGACCCACAGAATCCCTGTGATTCCATACCCTTGAAAATTATCCCTCCTATTCTAGGAGAAGTTTCTGGTCTCGCCAACTCACCGGCTCAACCATATAACACCCCTGTGAATGATACCATTTTGGGATCAGCTTTACTTGGTTCCACTTTACTTGGTTCCACTTCCCAAGGTCACCCATCCACTAGCTCTCCTTCACAAGGAGGTAGAGGGTACACTTCTTCCCAAGGGAGAAGTACACCCCCACCAAACCCCCCTCAAGGGTCAATTCCACTACCTTCTCACACCATGGTTGGAACTAATACTCCACCGCCTCTCCATATGCCATATTTGGCCTCCCTCAACATACTTGATTTGAGTAAACTCACGAATGATCCTATATTTCATGACCCCACATGGCCTGGAATTCCTACCAAACTACCTTCAGACATTCCCAAGTTTCAAGGAAAGGTGGGATAAGATCTCTCCAACCATATCATGACCTTCTAGTGCTCTTTAAATAACATCATGGACGACTCTGTCCGATTAAGGTTATTTCAACACACACTCACAGGTCCATTAGCCAAATGGTATGTGGACGAAAAATCAAGGTCCCATGTGACTTTTGAATATTTGGTCAAAACATTTTTTACCTTCTTTAAACTACCAATTCGCCATGACAATGGTCTAGAAATTACCTATGAGTTTAAACAGACCTCAGCTACACATATCGTTGACCACATTCATGAATGGCGTCGGTGACATAGTTTCTACAAAGAAGAAACCACCAAAGAACAATGCCTCGATTGGTTTCTCAGATCACTCATCCCTCTCCTTGCCAAAGATGTGACCTCCACCTTACCCCAAATTGAAGAGGCAGCCATCAACAAGGCTCAACAATATGACTTTATTTATGCACAGTCAGTATACTTAATCACAGTACTACCTGACACCCCTGAGACCTGTACCGTTCGGCCATGACAAACCTAGGATGTCTCACTCAACAGATGGATTGATTGGTACCACAAAACACCACAACCCGTACATCCAACCACCACCCATGTACAATACACCCCAATATCCATCAATGCATGGAAGACCCCCTTGTTACCATCCCCCCCCTTATCAACAGCCATACCCTGTTATCCTCCCTCCACCCATGAGTGGACCCTCACCAGCACCCATGATGTGCCCGATTGTTCAACCAAGTTCTGGTACCCCATCTACCTCGTCTTACAACCTAAGAACTAGTGAAAGTGCTATGCCTTCCTATGTTAAGAACCAAACATCAATATAGCATAGAAAAACCTCAGGAAAAGTACTCAACGCCTTGAAAAAGAGATAATTTCAGATAATAAGCCTCTTCGAGGGGGCAACCTCCTTTTACCCCACTTAAATGTTCAAGTA
>ML777695.1:638039-724550 GCA_009831015.1 Picea engelmannii | reverse complement strand
TCGAGGGGGAAACCTCCTTTTACCCCACTTAAATGTTCAAGTACAAGATGATTCAAAATGAAAATGTCTCCTTGGTATATATAGGAGACTAGGAGGTTTAATGGCCTAAAGCCGACATAAAAAAAATAACATTACTAATCTAATATGCCCCAATGAAGTGGTAATGAGCCAATATTAGGGCTTAACATCCTATGTCCCCTATGGATCATTACCACAAAATAATCTGTATTTTCCATTTCCTGGTCCTCCAAAACCCATTCCTCCTCCACAAGGACAACCACACGCTAGGGTTAACTTTGTGCAGCCCTCTCCAATTCAAAAATTTAAAAATTTTGAACAACTGAATATGGGAAATTTGAACCATCCACTGAATAATGCCAAAAAGAAAGGAAAAACCCAAAACAACGATAACCCAGGACCAGGGGGAAATAATCCCCCAAAAAAACAACCTGTTAGGGGAAACCAGAACCCCCATGGGCACAATAACAACAAATGCCAAGGGAGTAACAACAACAACAACCTCTAGAAAAACTTCCCTTATGCTCTTTTTGGTGAGCATGGTCATTATACCCACCATTTCCCCCAAATTGATGACTTCAAATGGATGAAAGATTCCATGAATGCACCACATCCCCCAGCACTACCTACCCCTTAGTAGGCCCCACAATAGTATTTGAAACAACCACCCCCAGTTGTGTTGAAAAACCCTATTCCACACCAAGGTGTGATGAATACCTTGCACGAGATGCACCCTGCCCCACCTAAGATGGGACAGTATCAAAACCATGGAAATCTGGTGGATCATAATATCCTCCTCACCAGTGAAGAAGAAATTATTCTACAAATGTGAAATCGTCAATACAACACACCCCCTGAATCTAATCCCACCACTTCTGAAGTAGCTCCAACTACAACCAGACAATCGTTGATGATTCCACACCCTGGCACTGAACCCCCCATTCTCATTCCTCGCATCCCATTATGTCGGAATGTCAACAACCCTCAGGCTAGGGTGGCACACAATTACAGTCTGGTTGATGACTTGGTGCAATCTCCTACAGCCATGTCAGTATTGGATGTCCTCCAAACCTATCCCACTAAATGGAAATCATTTCTTTGTGCCTTGGGGGAAATTGACCCAGCTGATAATAGACTCATCACATTTGATCTAGATTGTGGAGAGCCCCGTCTCCCTGCTTTGGTAGCATTCCAGATACGACTTAAAATCTGGAGCATCATGGTTCATCATTGTATCATATATGAAGGTGCATCCACATGCATCATGTCCAAAACTGTATGGAAGAAACTTGGCTCCCTTGAGCTAATCACATCTGCCATCACTTTGAGAGCCTATGATGGATGACCATCCTCTCCTGAAGGGCTCTTTCAAAATGTCCCCATTGAACTCGGGAGAAAAACCATCCTTATCTATATTGAGGTTATCGATGCCTCGCTCAATTAAAACATCTTTTTTGGATGTAGATACATGAACGCTATGAAGGTTGTGGCCTCTACTGTGTTTCGAACAATGATGTTCCCCCACAATGGGAAGATCATCACCATCGACCAATTTTCACATAACGAGCCTAACCACTCCTCCAACATCAATAACATATTACCTCTTGTCCACACTAGTTTCGATGCATATCCACTCATGGATATGGGTCCCGGAATTTTCAAGGACCCGTCTTTGCTAGGGGCATATCATGGAGCACCACTGCTCATACACCCCTTAGCACAAGTGTGTTTTATATCTTCCATTGGAACTAACAATGGAGATACCATTCCTCCCACAAAGGCTTCTCCACTCCCTGACCTCCCACTAGTGGAAGAAATTGTACCTCAGGAACCTCCTGAGAACCCTACAACACCACTTATCCTTAGTTTCACTCTCCCCCAGGGTTAAATCCCAGTTTGGTAGACAATCCTGCAGGCCATTACTCAAATTCCCTTTTTCTACCCCCCACTGGGAGTACAAGCTTTCCAGGTAGCTGCAATTCTTACCCTTCCCAACATGGTGTTGGCCATTCCGGTATGGTATCTCCACCCACCTATGATGGTTCCTCAACCATCCCTCCCTCCCCAAACAGAGGGAATATCAATGCACATTCCAGTACTAACTCCCACCACACCACCCTCACACCCACTTTCCAGCACCACTGTGATAGCTGGGGGTAGGAAGAAGAAGAAAGAGCCCACCGCTCCACTTCCTCCCCGAGTTACGCAATTTGATCCAACTCCCTCGAGAAACCACATTTCTTGTAGCTTCCCTAAGCACACCTAGTACAACCACTGCGTCCCCTAATACAAGAAGTAAAGGGCTACGAACCAGATTCACATGTGCCGATTATTCAGATTATGGCCACTACACTCATAATTTCCCTGCACTACCTCAGTTTTGGCAGACACTAACAACAGTATGCCAAAACTTTCAGCACAACCCCTCTCCACCCACATCATCAATTATCCATGTCACTGACATCCATTATGTCATGACCTCAGTCAACAAATGGATGAGGTGCCCTTGATCTCTTTATGAACCACTTGATCATTTCACATACCAGTGTCCTACAATCATTGTATATAGGCGTCATCAAATGGACCTTATTCAAAATCCTCCAAACACCTCACTTCATGTGATTCAAATGATTCCCCCTCTTCCATTTCCAAATACTGTTCATATCACCTCCCCTAAACCTGAGTCACTTCCCACTCCTCCATGGTTCATGGATAAACTGTCTGAGGATTTTCCCCCAAATCCTCCCAACTCTCTGGTTCATTTCCCTCAGGAAATTTTACCCCCACCCACATTTCACAACCCACAGTGTATGAACATCTTGTTTATGTCAAGCATTCCATCGCACAATCATTGTGATACCCCTTCTACATCTTCACCACCTAAAGGAAACCACACGGTAACATTCAACAATGTTACTTCCCCGGATCCCCTATATTCTTGCATTTTTCACTGCGACAAAGATATCCTAGAGGGACTAACTACCCCTAATTGTCCATGGAATGCACTCCATCACAGAGCGCTCTTTCTCTCATTGGAAGCTTTTGACCCTCCTAGCTAAACCTCCATATGTGCAATCAAAACCAAGGATTTTATTCCGTCAAGGCACATAGATTGGTTCAATAACCCTATCCTCGCTCTTGATGCTTTTGAATAAGGAAGCATGGCCAACATTTCCCCCACTGTCAAAATTGACATTTTCGTCAAACCAGGAATCATAGAAGAAATCACCATTGGCGACGCATGCTCCCCTTAGGAGCTCATATATTACAAAGCTCTCTTTCAGGAATACTGGGATATTTTCGCCTATTCATACACAGAGATTCCTGGCCTCGATCCTTCTATCATTGAACATCATATCGACACATGCCCAGATATCACCCCTGTACATCAAAAGAAACAGCCACTACACCCATCCAAAGTAGTGGCTATCAAAGAAGAAATTGACAAAATATGCATTGTCTGGTTCATATAACCCATCACATACATGTCATGGGTCTCTAACCCCATCCGTGTTAACAAAAAAGAGGGAATTATTCGCGTATGTATCGAATTTTGTGATCCCTTTCACACCTGTCCCAAAGAAAACTTACCAATTCCTTTCATCAACCAAATTGTCAATGATTGTGCTGGCCATGAGGCCTTTTCCTTCATGGATGAGTTCTTTGGCTACAATCAAATCCATATCTATCCAGAAGATCAGTATATGACCGCATTCACTACTCCATGGGGTACTTTTTCTTACCATGTCATGACTTTCGGACTCAAAAACACCGGTGCGACATTCCAATGGGCCATGAATTACATTTTCAATGATCTCACTTGCATCATCCTTGCTTACTTGGACGACCTCATCACTCGATCCAAGCACCGCACTCAACATCTAGATGACTTACGTGTCATCTTTCAACGATGTTGACAGTACAATATCCTCTTGAATCCCCTCAAGTGTGTATTTTTCATCACTGTTGAACACCTCCTTGGGTTCATAGTCTCCCAACACAGCGTCACAATGGACCCCCTCAAGGTCCAAGATATCACAGAAATTAAACCACCTAGGAATTTGTGCCAACTGCAAAGCCTACATGGAAAATCCAAATTTTCAAGATGCTTTGTCCCAGATTACGCCACTCGCGTGCATGGTTTCCTTCACTTATTACATCATGATATCCCATTTCAATGGGATGAACATGCCCAAACCACTTTTGATGATTTAAAAGTGGAACTCTCCAACACCCCTTTGATTAGTCGTCCTGACTATGATCGTGATTACATCCTCTACTTGTCGGCCTCAGCCATCTCAGTAGAAGGATTTCTCGTCCAACTAGGGGATGATGGTTGTGAGCATGTTATGTACTATATCCGTAAAAACCCTTCAAGACCACCCCTGAAGTACAATCATGAGGAGAAACTCGCCCTCGCAGTTGTCCTCGTAGTCCAGAAACTGCATCATTATATATTTCTTCACACTACCAAAGTCATGGAAGATTCCAACCCCATGCAGTACTTTCTTAGTCGACAAAAAATTAATGGTAAATTTTCTCGATGGATCATCATCCTTCAGAAATATGACCTAGAGTTTGCAACTCCCAAAATAAAGAAATCACTTGTTCTCGCTGAACTCATCACGACGTTTCCCTTTGACACTAACGTTGCACTTGTCAATACATATTTTCTCGACGAACACCTATTCTACATCCCCTCGGTTGACCCTTGGTACGATGACCTCCTCATCTATTTTGAACACATAAGTTTGGAACCCATCTCTCCTGAGACAATCATCGATGCATTCGCCATCAGGCCCCTCGATATCTCTTTATTGGTGACATCTTATATCGACGAGGGATCGACACCATACTCCATCGATGTTTGACCATCGACAAAGCTGACAAAGTCTTGAATGATTGCCACAATGGTGCCTGTGGTGGCCACTTCTTAGGGATGTCCACCACAAAGAAAATAAATCACTCAGGATACTTCTGGCCCACATTGTTTCATGACTGCATCCATGCTATTAAGAGATGCGATAAATGCGAGCTTTATGCAAACAAAGCACAAGAACCACCTACTCTTTTACATCTAGTCATCATTGTTGGCCCCTTCTGCAAATGGGGCATAGACTTCATGACTTGCAATCATTCATCTAGCAATGGACACAAGTACATCATCATGGTAGTAGATTACTTCACCAAATGGGTCGAAGCCATGCTTGCCTTTAACAACATCGCTGACACAAAACACGCTTTTTCTTCAACCACGTCATTTCCCTCTTCGGAGTACCACTACAGCTAGTATCTGATCACAGTAAATAATTCGATAATGAGATCTTCATCGAACTCTCCTCCAGGTTAGGCTTCTCCCGTGAGTTGTCCTCCCCACACTACCCTCAGTCCAACAGACAGGTCGAGGCTATCAACAAAGTCCTCAAAACCATGTTGCAACACACTGTCAACAAGCATAAAACCAATTGGCATCATATGTTGTTTTTATCATTATGGGCTTATCGCACGGCAGTCAAAATTGCCACCAGTTTTACACCATTTCATCTCATCCATGGGATTGAAGCCACCCTCCCTATTGAGTGCAAAACTCCCGTGTTGCACACCACCATCGAGCTATTACCTGAAACTGATCCAATGGAGTAGCACTTGCTGAAGCTAAAGTCACTAGATGAAGATATTCAATCTTCATTATAGAACAATGAGGCAGCTAAAAAATGCTCTAAAGTGACCTTTTCCCACCATGTCCACCTTCGCTCATTCAATGAAGGAGATATCATCCTAGCCTATGATATTGCTCACGATACTTTTGGACATGGGAAATTCGAGTCATTATGGCATGGACCCTACATCTTCCAACAATACCTCACTAAAGGCACCTACATCATGGCCTCTCCATAAGGATATCCTCTCAAGGAACCCGTCAACGGGTTGTACTTAATAAAAAATTATGCCTGAGCGTAGTCACTCTACGCTAGGTTTTTTTATTTTTTACACATTTGTATAGTTTTTAGACTTGTTTTGTTCCCTCTGTGCCTTATGTCTGATCTACCATTCATGTTATTGACAAAGGCCTCTTCCATTAGCTTACCACATTGGTTACACTGACGGAGCTAGCCGCTAGACACAGAATCTCACTTTGGCCGCTTGGGCCCTCTATACCCCCTCACATGAATTGCTCCACTCCAATAGCATCTTTTTGGGATAGAAAACCAATAACCAAGAAGAGTACGCAGTTTCCATTGGCCTCCTCATTGAGGAAATTCGTCGCCACATTCGTCACCTTAGAATTTTATTAGATTCCCAGCTTGTTATCCTGCAGCTCAATAATGTGTGTTGTGTCCACGATACTTGCCTCTTATGCAAATACCTGCAAGTTAGACTCTTATCTCGACATTTTGATTCAATTACATTTACACATATTCCACAACAATTCAATCAAATAGCAGATAATATGGATAACAGAGTGTTAGATTGGCTTATATCACATCAAGACATCCTCACACATACATAAAAACTTCAAAAGTCTGTCACAACATATAGATTAGGAATCATAAAAAACATACCAAAAAACATCATCACATGTGAACATTACGGAGATCATAACCATGTATGTATATATATATATATATATATATATATATAATTATCAATGTATCATCAATGTTTACAAAATGGTACAACATGTACATCGCTCATAGGCAAGAAAGCCCCCCTCACCCCTCCAGGTACAACATGGGTGTCACACTGCCCTATATACAAAATAGGCTCACGGGCCTATAATAAATACAAAAATATACAAAAAAGAACTCATGGTGTCTCTAGAGTTCCACCACCAGGTCCTCTATCTAAAGGAGGTGCCCCACTAGCTGGGGGTCCTCCAGGTCCACGGGCCAGTCGTCCAGTCATAGCTTCCCCCGCTACAGCCGCTCTGCGGATCAGGGTCCGCAACTCTGTCGGAAGGCCCACACACTGCTCCAGGACTCACTCGTCTTAGATATGAAACCACATGCCCTCAGGCATACCCTGTAGCACCACCTCCAACTGGCGGCATAAATCCTTTAACACCCCGTCGGTCTCTATTGGATGAGAATGTGATGGCCCTGCACCGGGGTCATCAAATATATGCCTCTTACTAGCTCTCACATCATCTGCTAGCATCACACCAGCCTCATCCCTCTAGCGTCTCTCTCCCACCTACGAAGGTTGCACTGGCCCCTGACGAGACGGATATGACACCACCTCTACCTCTCGGCCTCTCGGACCAACAACTTCACAAACACATACAAACTAAAAGTCAACATCCATCCATATGTAAACACATGATATACTATTAAAATCAAAAAATAGAAAGTACACCAACATACCTCTCTGATCACAAACCTCCCCATGAGGTAACATCATATCTAGGTCATGCCAAAAATCCATCCCACCATATGGGAACCGCAGTATAATATGTGGCATCTAGTGCCACACACACACCAAGGTGGCCATGAAATAATGGCCACCCTCCCCACCTCCATGTTGTACAAAAATAGATGCCCACAAAATCAGTTTTGGCTCCCGTGCCTTAGTCGCTGGCAGCAACACTTTAGAGCGCAACATGGGCACCCTCTCCAAAAACCATGCAACCAAGATCGATCCAAAGTCAAAGCCACTAGAGTCAGCATTCTGACACCAGTTAATCTTCCCCATCATCTTGGTGTACAACATCAACCCCCAAGCGAAGAAATCCCTATCCAACACTCTCTGCATAATGGTCAGCTGACCACCACTGATTCATTGCATCGATAAGGACCTGTAGATCCTCATAATAATAGAGGTGATACACTGATGCAAAAAAATTTCCATCGCCTCGATACGCATGACCGAACCTAACATAATGTTCAGCCCCAAACAATACCTCCATGCCAAGTCTACCAAGTGGACATCCCCTAGCAACTGGGGATCAACAAGTAGGCATATCCCCCGAAAACGGAGCCCTATCAAAAAATAGGCATCCTCCCCAGCAGAGAATGTCAACTGCTCCCCCTGCACAATAAATACCTCCAACTCAGTGATCCACGTAGAAATCAAATATTGCAATAGGTACTCCTACACCCATATCAGAGGGTAGTCGAAGAACTTTAGCAGCCCACAGGTTGCCAAAACTCCCTGAATGCCCAACTCATCTCTCACTGCCTCCCTGAGGTGCTCCCAGTCCCTTTCCCTCCATTGGACTAGCATTATGAACTGATCACATGCATTCACAAAAACAACACTTGATCAACCCCCATCATTCATAAAGAAAACACTTCAAAAAAATACAATATTTTTTCCAAAACCCCCAGCTTTGCCTCAAGTGCGCAGTTGTCACCCCCTACAGAAAAACACATATGTGTGCTTGTTCTTCACACATTTTTGCATCAATGCACAACTATCAAAGAAATAGATGTTCATTTGTCACACCCATAGGTGTGCATTCATGCGCACCTGTTCACTACACAATTGTGCATTGCTGCGTAGTTGTCAGAGAAACAGTTGCTAACAGTGCGCAATTGTACTTTGAACAGGTGCACACCTATTTTTCCCACTCACGCACCATCATGCACGACTATTTTCCACACAAACACACATCATGCACAGTTGAGGGAATTATACCCGTGCATTTGAGTGTGGGGCGTCTTCCTTCTCCCACGCATTGGTGGGCCCACCCCTACAAAAACTGTTAGTACGGCCATCCATACAACCCTGTCCAGAAAAAAAAACCTTAACTACTGTGAAGAAGGATGAGACCACTAACTTGGCTTTCAAAAATATTGTATCGGTTGGCTCGAACTCCCGTAATCTTCAATTCTCCTCTCAAATCCTCTTGTCAAATCACTATGGCCGCAGGTACAAATGAGGTGGCATTGTGGGCCCCATAACTATATATTGCCTGTTTTTCCAAACTTCCACACTCAGTTACAGGTTCTCAGAATCTTTGTTTCTTGATCCATCTTTAGCCACGGGATCATGATCCCTCCACCTACATAATCACATTCCCTAGGTCACCATCCATATCAGGCCCCTAGGGACGCATTTTTCTCACATCATGTCCAGGTACGCATGCTCATGTTCAAAATTATCAAATAACTGTTACACGTTATATATCTTCAGATATTGTTCACATCGGGTATTCAGTTTTAATGTTTGCAGGTACTTGGTCATCAAAAATCAACAACAGCCCCTTCAGGTATATGATCGACACTAGCATGTAGTCATTCCCTCTAAATGCCAATTTCATCTCCGAGTCACACCCTCCAACATTAGCCTATAGGATCTTGATATATGGCTCTGCAGTACTAACACCTCCACTTTAATTTAGTGTTGTCACCCAGTAACACTCTCCCCCGCATGAGTTGCCATTTTCACAGTTCCCCTTGGTACTTTGACACTCATGTTGTTTTCACCCTTTAGGGATGGGAGTCTTGATAGTCTTATGCATTTCCGAGAATCATCCACATAATCCTTCTCATCATTTTGCTAGCTTTTCCAATGGACTCCCAAGTTATCTCATCATGGTTCTAGTTTGACTGTACCCATGCAGTATCATTAACCTTCCATTTCATCCACAATCAATTTTCCCATCTGTGAGTTGTCCTCCATTCATCTACCTCATAAAAAAACCCAACCATGGTGCCCCCACCCTCCACCAATTATCCATGCAACTTGCACCCTCATAGGCCAATCCATCTTGCACCGGGGCACCCGTTTCTATATATGTACACTCATCCCAAATTATTCTTTATTTATTTGGTAAATTTTACACTCATAGCCTTTTGTTGTCGCCCTTGCAACCTTATTTTTTCCGAAAAATAAAACCATGTTTCCCTTGGTTGGGGGATTCATTATCTGCTACTCTTGTTGAAATTCTCCATAAACCCCAAGTATCTGACAATACACATACCCCTGCTCTCTAAGTTTGTTTACTTTGTCATGCCTCTTGCACAATTTAATCCATGGCTAGTCATCCCCCTGACACTAGATCTAGTTTTACGGTTGTTTCCAATCATCATTCCCATATATTCCCAACCATGGGAAGTCTTGAGTCTGCTCACACCTTGAATTCATCCATGTTCCTTATCAGTTCCTGATCTTATCTAGTTGATTTCATGAAACCCTTTTTGCTTATTAGAGTCATGTCTCCCTCTCTGTCGACATCAACATAGTTTCCAGAAGGGCGACATTATCTTGACTCTCATTACCTTTACAATGAGGAGTCTCAGACGGTATAGAGAGAACCATCATTTCTCTTTGTTTTAATTGACCCCCATCGCATTCAACATCAACACACTCTCATGTTACGGTGGGTCTTACTATGTGACTGTTGGAGTTGTTTTATACTAGCCGAAGACCTCTGAATTTTCTAGGCCATTAATTCCTACAAGTCATCGAAACTTCTTACAGGCATCCTTGCCTCTATTCAGAGTATGTTCACCATCAGAATTGTCATCTTCCATTATCAAACCACCTCAGTGGGTGCTGCAGTTATCTACATCAGCATACAACTTCAGTTATTGTCATCCATTTTTTTCGAGTTACATGACACGAGCATGGGGCATGCCCACCTCTTTTGTATATAGATTTTATTTTCCCCTACCTAGAGAAAGGCTTGGGTCCCACAGGTTCCCCTCTCCCTCCAACGGATCGCTCTTGCAATTCCTATCAACACTCTTACTTACAATGGTACTCTTAGTATAAGAAACATTGATGTATTTCGGCTATACTTATGCTCCTAACCTCACACATCAGGGGGCATCTATTATAAATGAATTTTTTTCCGTAAATGGTTACAGGAATACAAAATCTCCAAACACCTATTAGTTCATTCATATCCCCAAAAAAATATTTCCAAAGGGCATAAAAACTATACAAACTGGTCAAAAAATTAACATGCGCCAAATCACTAAAGGAAGCGCATGCACATGTGCAAGCCAAAGAAGCCAAAAGAGTGCACATGCTCTTGATGTGTGACTGTGTATGAAAAAATCCACGCACACCTGTGAATGGCACATTTATGGTTCTTGTCATCCCCTCACTCACTTATATACCATCTCCCAACTTGATTTGACCCTCAAATCAGAGATGAATCTGAGTGGGGGGTTGGTCAAATACCTAAGGGTGCCCTAAAGGGCCCCTTGTTCACACTAAAGACCGGTTGGATATTGCCTCAAAGACTTGCTATAAAAATATTCCATGGTTGCACTACGAAGTCAAGAATCTCATTGTATTTTTATGTTTCCTATATTATCCTCCAAGGAACCTCTTTCCTTCTTGGAGCATACTAGAATCATCTCATTAAGCTATTCACCTCACCTCTTGATGGAATAAGCTTGGATTTATTCACCATATTATTTCTAGTTTATCATTTGTAAGAAGACCTCTCACATAGGGGATTCAAGATCCCTCCCAAGGAGGAAGATGGGATCCATAATTCCCCCTTTCTCTATGGTGTTTTCCCATTAATATGCTTCTCCATTTATGGCATGATTATTGGTCAATTGTTTGATTGATTTTGGTTCTAATTTCCTCATGCATTTTTGTTTTACTTCTTTAGTTATTTATTTAGTTGTTGTTAGCTTAGTTGTTTGTTTATTTCATGTGATTGAGTCATTTGATTCATACACTAACCTCTGTCCTATCTAGCAAGCCCAACTATACTTGCAAGTGCACTTATTTTTCTCATTGGAATGATGAAAAGGACACAACAGCTGGAAAGAGGGGATAAGATTAAGAGATTAAGTCCAATATAATAATATATCATTATTCTAAATGTTGTGAGTGGGATATGAGTATATCCCAAGTTCCTTTGCAGAAAGGTAGGACTTCCAAATGGAGAGGAACGTGCTTCATGAGTGCCATGTGTCAGCTCAGGAACATGCAAATTCAAGTGGGAATTATTACCATTTTGGGGATATTTTTCCATTTTTCACTAGCACACCCAATAAGCAAACGGTAACCTTTGAATTCCATTGTTGAATTACTCAACCACGGAAAACCTCCTCAACAATCCTGGATTGAAACCCTTGTTTCACCTGTACCTCGCGGGTTGCCTACATATTGTTTTGTCATTACCGTCTCCATGTCCAGTTTCTATTGTTCCCATCACCATGCTCATGTGTTGAGGAGTGGGAGTGAAGAAGTGGGTTGTTAGGCCCATGGATAGAAGAAGCAGGTTGTCAAGCATGTGAGAAACTCTCTCCAGGTGAGAGAATGTGTTGAGGAAGTGAGTTCTCCTGAAGACAGTCCAGTAGCAACTACAAAGCTCTGAGAATTCCTTTCTAGCATGTTGTTGAAGCCATGGAAGGGAGGTGGAGAAGCCGATAGATTGTGTGATAGTCAAGGTGTATACTCATGGGGTGGGACAAACATGTGGGGAATCAGAGTCTATGAGTAGTGGGCGTAGGTGGTGCCTAGAAGGAAATCCTTCCTATTGAACTATGCAACTATCATGTCAACCTTTCCTATCCTAGGAATCCCTCTCTTGGTGGAGCTTAGTCCCAAATCAGGGGTAACCCCTACTTAGAGTGATGAGAAGTGTGGTCTAAGGCTGGGAGGTTCATGGAAGGTCTGCACACAGTCAGAGGTCTTCTCAATCAAAAGATAAGTACTAATTATCTATTCATTGTATTTTGTGTATCTAATATACAGGTTATAATGTTTATAGAATTGCCTGTATATATTGCATGTATGTGTTAATGTTGCTTCCACATGAATAGGTTTATGAGAAGAGTGTTTCCAAGTGGTGATGTCATCCGAGCTGGCTGGGTATGTCACTTGGGTATCAGTCTTGGAGATAGTGTATGACTGAGGTAGCATATTTTCGACTTGTTGGTGGCCGGGGGATGTTACAAAATGGTATCAGAGCCAAGGTTTCATCACTGAGCCTGAATTGGGTCAAATAAGTGCAAATTGGAACCAGGGTTCAGAAAAAGATATTGTCAAAATAGACAAAATATGAGTTAAGAGCATCCCTGGGTGCCAAGAGAATACCTTGGTCGTGTTATGAAGCTTAGGAGGTATAGCAGTTTAAGGAATGGAAATAGAGAAAGAAGCCACAATAACCTTTGTGTTGGGCCTCAAGGTTTGAAATTGGGGTGTAAGATCTATGTAGGGGAAGGGACAAATTTTTCCAACCATCATATATGTAAAAAGATGCATCAAAGTTAACCTCCAAGTCCTTCTGACTTCGTGACTTTTATGTGTTGTATAGAAAAAAGGGTCAAAGCCCAAAGTTCCGAAGTCCCACAGTGGATCTACACTGTATATACGGGGAGAAGTGCTTAACCGTTTGTTTGCCCGAAGACCTATCAGAACCGTTAGATCAAGACAAGAGACAAAGGTAATGCACAGTGGTGAAAAGCATATCTCAGCCAACAAATCTATGCACGAATGATTATGAGTCGTATATCTCACAATAGTTCAAAAATTTTGCATTCGAGAGTAATAAGGTGTGATAGAGTGAAAACTCCCATAATCCCGAAGTCCGGAGTTAATCTGGACCATTCATCAAAAGAGACACATGTCGACAGATTGGCTTGTTTGGGAATTCCACATTCGGGAGAAACAAAGTGTGTTAAGGCAAAAAATCCATAAATCCCGAAGTTTGGAGTTAATCTGAATTGCTTTGCAAAAGAGACACGTGTCGACAGATTGGCTTTTTCAGGAATTCAACATTTGGGGGAAACAAAGTGTGATAAGGAGAAAAATATTGAAGTCCTAAAAGATGGAGTTCATCTGGACCATTCATTAAAGGAGATGCATGTCATAAGATTAAATTATTTGGAGTTCAGGGTTAGGGAAAATTAGAGTGTGCTAGTGTGGAATCTCTCAAAGCCCTAAATCCCGAAGTCTCGAAGTCGAAGAGATAAAGTGACATGGCATGATGACATCACCTGTGGTTATGTGGACCTTTCTTAGACATGCCATGTGCCACACCTTAATTTTTTATAGTTTTACTATGTGGACCCTGAAAGGTAGAGAAGTTCGGGAGTTCAGAGTTTGAGATATTTGAGGAATGCAAGTGTAAAATATTTTGAAGCTCTGAAGCCCAAAGTCTCGAAGTGACGTAACTTTCTTATGTCACTTGAAATGACGTGGAGAAATGGGATGTGTGCCACTTGTCAGTGAGTTAATAACCTGTCGAAGAATGTTTATGCCAGTTGGAACATGACACATGTCACCCACCTAATTGGTCCATATGTCCGCTTCTATTATTCCACCACTTGGCACTCCCCTCGATCATGGTTAGTGGGGCTCTGATGTTACACAAATAAGTTAAAGTTACTAAATAATTTAATGAAATCAAACCCACATTAACTTGATAGCAAGGGATGTGTGGCACCAAATCCTGCAGTCCAAAGACTTGGCACTACGGAGGAATTATGTTCAAGTGTGAATACTCCCAAAGGATCGAATATCAGAGTCTATATCAACCATTGATCATGGAGGAAACGTGGAAACAGAGCCTACAATATGGAGACTGGGCACTCTAGAGGAATTTTGTTACGTTTTTCATAGAGTCAAGAACTCTCGAAGGCCAGAGTATATTTTGAACATTGATCGCAAAGGATGTGTCGTGTTAGATCCTAAGGTCTGGAGATTCAGTACTCTAGAGGAAATTTTGTTGTAATTTCTTGAGTCAGGAACTCCTGGAGGTTGCATTTAATATCAACCATCGACCAATAGAGGGTACGTGCAGGCAGATGTGGTAGTCCGGAGACTTGAAACTCCATAGGAAATGAGAGTATCGACAGTTCATAACTCCCAAAGATGTAGTCCCAGAGTTGATTGTGGTCATTGGTTATCAAAAGGGAGTGGACCATTGATGTGTTGTTTGTGAATTCACTGGTCTGACACTCCGACGAACCTATGCAACAGTACTTCAAAAACTCTCAAAGATGAAGTTCCATAGAAAATCTCTACCATTGGATATCGGGAAGTTGTGGACCATTGATCCATCATTCTTTGCAAGTTCGCAATTGGAATTTTGGGGAATTGGTAGTTGGATTTGCATGAATATTTAGAGCTTTGAAGTTCCTAATCCAGAGGCTTGAAGTTCTGAATAAGCTCCTATCAACCTAGTGCTTGGCCACATCTCGTGGTCACATAAATTGGGGGCTGAGAAAAAGGGGATAGTAACTGAAAGTGAATTAGAGAATAGAATAGGGATCAAAGATAGATTCATGGGGATTCTTGATCAACCAATACCCACAGAAAATAGAGTATGATAATTTTTTGTTGAATCAGATTGGTTTATGTTATTATGGAAAATTATTAAAGAATGATAGCCTGACAAAATTTGGATGACTGCACATTTTTCACTGTTAGCAACTGTCAAAAGCAAACAGAATTGTCACATTGTGCAGAAAAATGGAGGAGGCATAGGATGCCTACAGTCAGGAGAATGAATTTATAGGAATGGATGTCCATTTGGGAGTTGAAGGAACGAATTCCAATGGGCATGGAAAAGAAATAGATAAATATGTGGGCATGTGAAAATCATTAAAAAATTGCAAAAAGATGTCCAAATTCACCAGGCAGATAACGAAAGACTTAAGAGAGACTAGGATAAACATGAAGACTTCAATAGGAAGTTAATGTAAAGCCTGGAAAGAATTGAAAATAAGTTGAATAAGGAAAGTGGATCCAACAAATCATGGAGCCACAAGTCCTCTGATGAAGAAAGAAGAGAAAGAAGTGGTAACATACATCACTAGCACTCCCAAAGGCATTCCAAAAGGAGGCCATAAAATAGTTCAAGTCTGTCTCCTATAAAAAAGCATAGGAGATCTAAAGTGGATGAACTGAAGGGTGAAATGAATAATACCAAACCTCCTACTTTTGATGGAGATCAGCAGAAATATGAAGACGTTGAAACATGGATACTTGGAATGAGGAAATATTTCCAATTGCATAATTATTCCTCTCATGAAGAAGGAAGAATCACAATATATCATATGAAAGGAAAGACATCCATGTGGTGGGATAATCTTGTGCAAGTGAAGCACATCCAAGAGAAGAATGTTACATGGAAGGAATTCAAGAGGCATTCTGAAAAGAAGTACCTAACCAAGAGATACTGTGACAAAAATATGAAAGAGTTATTTGAACTTAAATTGCACAGCATGACTATAGATGAATACAAAAGGAGATTTCTAGAGATGTTGAAGTATGTCTCTTTCATTAAGGATGAGACAGTCAAGATCCAGATATATTTGAGTGGGCTTACATCTTTCATCAGTGACAAAATCCAGTATGATGATCCTAAAACTATGAAAGAAACCATAAGGAGGGAAAAGTGTTTATATGATCAGCATAAGGGAAATCCTACTTTCCAAAGAGATTGGAAATACAAGAGGAATTTTAAGAGGGAGTAGAGGTAGAAGGGGAACAAGCCACCATTTTTCAGAAATAGTCCTCAAGTACAGAAATAGTCCTCAAGTAGGTGAGAAAAGTCCAAGGCAGACACCTATGCAATGTTGGGATTGTAAATGAGATCATAAGTATAGATATTTCCCTCACAGAAGTGACAAAGCGAGAGTTGTTCACAATGTTCAACAAGAAGAAACAATGGAGGACATGGAAAGAAGAGTACCAAGGATCTATGTAGCCTTGGACAACAAGCAAGTTGAGTTTCAATGAAACATGATTGAAGTCAAAGGTATGATCCATAACCATGCCATATTAGAATTTCATAACAAGGAATTCAATTTTTTGGATGAGGAAGGAAATCAAAGAGCAGTCCAAGGAATTCCCAGGGCAGCTACTATTCGGGAAATCTTAGCAATGCAACTGAAGAAGTGTTATAGGAAGGGCTACCAAAAATTTGCAGCCCATATGGAAGAAGCACCTAAGGATAAGGTGAAAAACTTGGAGGATCATTCATTCCTAAAATATTTTCACGATGTGTTCAAGGAGATACCAAGGCTACCCCCAAAGAAAGATATTGATCTCTCTATAAATTTGATTCCTAGGGCAGCTCCAGTATCAAAGACTCCCTACCGGATGAGCACACCAGAAATGAAAGAACGAAAAATGCATCTTGAAGAAATTTTAAATAAGGGGTACATATTCCCAAGTGTGTCACCTTGGGGTTCTCTAGTGTTATTTTTGAAGAAGAAATATGGGACCTTGAGATTGTGCATTGACTTTAGGTAGCTAAATAAAGTAACTATAAAGAACAAGTATCCTCTACCAAGGATTGATGATATCTTCGATCAGTTGAAGGATGCAAGGATATTTTCAAAGATAGATCTTAGGTCAGGATACCATCAGGTAAGGATTAAAGATGAATACATCAACAAGACTGCATTTAGGATAAGGTATGGTCATTATGAGTTCACAGTGGTGCCATTCGGGTTATCAAATGCACCAGTTATTTTCATGTGCTTAATGAATGGTGTTTTTCAAGAATATTTAGATAAGTTTGTCATTCTCTTTTTGAATGAAATCCTTTTATATTCCAATATAGAAGAAGAGCATGAGAAGAACTTGAGGATGGTGTTACAGGTGCTAAGAGAGCACCAATTGTTTTCCAAATTGAGAAAGTGCTCATTTTACCAAAATCGAGTTCACTATTTGGGGCATATAAAATCCGAAGAGGGAATAAAAGTAGAACTCGAAGAGATTGAAGCCATCAAAGGGTGGAAAACACCTAAGAATGTGACAGAAGTCAAATCCTTCATGGGTTTAGCTAGCTACTACAAGAGACTCAATGCAGAATTTTCGAGGATTGCTCACCCACCACTTTCTTGCAAAGAAAAGAGGTTAAATTCCAATGGACAGAAGAATGTGAAAAGAGATTCCAACAACTGAAGCAGTTGTTAACCAGTGCTCCAATTTTGAGGATTTCATATCTGAATGAAGAGTTCATGGTTTGCACAGATGCATGCAAAGAAGGACTAGGTGGATTTCTCAGTCAGAATGGATTTGTGATATGTTTTGAATCCAGGAAATTGAAAGAGCATGAAAGGCTCTACGCCACTTATGATTTGGATTTGGAAGCCATAGTACAAGATTTACGAAATGAAGACAATACCTCACGGGAAAGAGGTTTAAGCTGAGGACAGGCCATAATGGTCTGAAATATTTGTTTGATCAGCCCAATTTAAATTCCAAGTAGAGCAGATGGTTGTAATTCCTCTATGAATATGACTTTTATATCAAGCACGTCAAAGGAAAGGAATGTGTATTTCAAGAACATGACTATTCATAATGTATTTCATGTCTCATTGCTCAAGAAATATATACCTTATGCTAATCATGTGATTGATTGGAATGTGATTCGGGTGGAGTAAGAAGGCGCTTTACAAGTGCATATGGTGCGCATACTGGACCGGAAGAGAAATAAGCTCCAGAATAGATCCATAGGGCTTGTAAAGGTCCAGTGGACCTGGTATGGTCATGAGGTTGCAACATGGGAGCATGAATATGTTATGCGGGCAGAATACCCGCATCTTTTTGAAGATTTTGGAAATCTTGTTGATGTTGTGTAAATAAGTTGCACTGAGGACAATGCAAAAATAAAGGGACGGTATTGTAATACCTCAAGGACAATCCCAGTCTTAATTACAAATTGTAAGTATGTTATGTAGGATGGTGAGCCAAGTATTATAAGCTAGGGGCTTATGTACTTTTAGGCTAGAGAGTCTAGATGATTAAGATCTAGAGCCTATTTTGATGTACATGTAAATATTTATATGTTTAATATAAACAACATCACTACGTGTAGACCGACCACGAAGAAAGAGTATGGGGGGACTGAACTCCACTAGGCTGGATAAGGGAGGGGGTCGAGAGGCTAGAAAGAGGGGCTAATATTAAGAGCTTAATTCCAATAGAATAATATATTATTATTCTAAATGTTGTGAGTGGGATATGAATATATCCTAAGTTCCTTTGGGGAAAAGGTACGACTTCCAAATGAAGAGGAACATGCTTCATGAGCGCCATGTGTCAGCTTGGGGACATGCAAATATAAGTGGGACTTCTTCTTTTTGGGGACATTTTACCATTTTGCACTAGAATGTTGGCCCTTGACCAAGTATTGATAATCCTTGTTCATGATTGACCTATTTTGGGACTTCGACAGGCTATCAAAAGCGAAGAGTAGGTCGAAGAGGAGATCGCGGGATATTGACCCCTTGTTTAGAGATTTTTCGGTTTTGGGATATTTAACAAGTATGGGGATGTCAGACCATGGGTTTAACCATGTTTAGGGCATTTTTTTAATATATAAATAGAAGTCTAGGCGATGTAAGAAGAGGAGAGGCTTGGTACCTAGCCAAGTGCTATGTGCAAATTGTAAATGCTTTGTGCAAGCTATTTCGAGAACTTGAAGATCTAAGTGCGAGTGACTGTAAGAGACTGTGTAAAGGCTTTGTGTTGTGATCTAGCTTGGGGAAGGAGGATCTAGCGGAGTGCATTCATATCTCCTGTCCTATGCGAAGTAGGATCTCATGGCTTTGTGTATGTAGAAGATTGATAGAAGATAATACAAGAGAAGAAGAGTTGGTGGATGTAGCCCCAGGATGGGGGTGAACCATGTACATCCTATGTTTCTATTCTTTGTGCAATGTATTGATGTGTTTGGTGGCCCTTGACCAAGTTTTGGGAGATCCTTGGTCAAGTTTGACCTATTTTGGGACTTCAACAGCCTGTCAAAGGCAGATCTCAAGATGAAGCAGAGATCGCGGGATCTCGACCCCTTTTTGGGTCCTTTTTGGGATTTGGTATTATGTAACGGGTATGGGATGTCAGACCATGGTTTTACCCATGTTTAGGCCTATTTTGAAAAGTATATATAGAATACTAGGCGATGTAATGAGAGAGTTCATAGGAATATCTAAGTGCTAAAGTTGGATCTGTGTGATCAAGATTGAAAGTGCTATGTGCATATTGTGTGAGACTTGCAGAGCTAAGTGCAAGTCATTGTAAGAGGTTGTGTAATGTCGTGTGCTTAGATATACTCGGGGAAGGAGGATCTAGCGAGCTGCGTAGATCTCCTGTCATATGCAGAGTAAGTTTTTGAGGCTCTGTGCATGTAACCTATTGAAGAAGCTAATAAATAAGAAGAGTTGGTGGACGTATCCCCAAGGTGGGGGTGAACCATATATATGTTGTGTTTCTCTGCTTTGTGTGGTGTCTTGATGTGTTTATGTATTTAATTGATAAGTTCTTTGATATAGATAGATAGATCTATTTATGCTTTGTGCTAATGATGTATATGAATGTTAGATCTGACTTATATGAATGTGCTTAGTGCCTAAATCAATTAGATATAACCTAATTCTCTACGATAAGTGCTTAGATACATCAGATCTAGATGAATGATGTGATTATATGTTTTATCTTCGAAGTATATAGTGTTTGAATATTAATGAACTAAGTTCTCTGTTAAGTATTACAATCACATATATGTGTCCTAGCTAAGGTTGCAGACACCTAAGTCCTGCAACCACCCCTTCCTCTACCTCAGGTGAGACTTCATCTGCTTCACAAGTGTTTCCGAAAGGGCCAGTAGTTAGGGTTTTTTGGTGCATTGTTGTAGTGTTGAACCCTAGTTCTGCCCTTGTGCCAATAAATGGTTCTGTTTTCAGGGACTGAAACTGTGATTGCTAGGAACTAAGGAAGAGGAAGCTTTGTGCAAAGATCTGAACTGAAACTGTGATTGTTGGGAACTAAGGAAGAGGAATATTTGTGCAAAGATCCGACTTGAAACTGTGATTGTTGGGAACTAAGGAAGAAGAAGCCTTGTGCAAAGATCCCTAGTTCGCATCATTCTCCTTGACCTTTGAAGCTATGTGCCAAGAAAAGAGGTCAGATCTGAAGAAAAGAGGTCAGATATGAAGAAAAGAGGTCAGATCTGAATAAAACAGGTAATATCTAAAAGCTGTGTGCTCTAAGAAAGGTAAAAGTGATAATTTTTTATTAAAAGAGGTAAGATTTGTAAATCTCTATGCTCTGATAAAGGTAAGAATAGTGAAAAGTTCTACATATGAAAGCTTTGTGCTCTATAGAAGTAAGATAAGTGGAAATTTTTGTTTCTAAAGTATGGACCTAGTTATGTTTTATAGATTTTGTCCTAGCTTGAAAACTAGGGCACTAATAGATGAAAGAAGGTTTGATATGTGTAGATCTGATAAGAATAGTGAAAGATATGTTATACCTATGCATAGAAAGATTGTTTGGACTAACAAGTGGATGCAGGATCCTAGAAAGAAATGTTTGCGGGTTAGCTACTATGACCCTAGCGCGCGGCATAAAAAGAGTTGGGAATCATTTAAAAGAAAGAAAGGATTAACCGTCTACTATATTTGCAGAAAACTAGGACATCTTGCTAAGGAATGCCCTGGGAGAAGACATAGTTGTCTTTGTTGAAACGATATGGACCATGAAGTATTGGATTTCCCTAGAATGATTTTTAAGCTTGAAGGAATGAACATGAGACAAGAAAACCCTAAGGAAGATCCGGAAATTGCAGAACCCCAGAAAGAATCAGAGAAAGTATTGCTACAGATAAAAGAAACCCTGAATGACCACTGACATGTCAATTTATTAGAGATATTCAAATAAAAAGAATGCCTTGAAGAAAGAATAGGAGACTCTACATTGATTGTATTCTAGATGAGGAAACACAGGTGAATGTCATGACAGAAAGATCTTGGGAACTCTTAGGGAAGCCTGATATGACTCCTTCATTGGTTGAACTAGGTATATTTAGAGGAAAGTCAATAAACCTATGTGTAAAGCTCACCCGAATATCTATGAATGCCAATGCAACTTCAACAGAGGAAGATTTTGAGATTATTAAATTTATTGAGAACATCGCCCCATTTACCATGCTACTACGAAAACCTTGGATTGAAAGAAATCAGGCCAAAAGGCAAGAAGAAAAAGATGTTTTAGCGCAAAAGAAGCAAGAGTTAAAATATTTCATGACTAGAAGGATCACACACTTAATTGAAGAATAGAGGAATGGATCAAAGCTATTTAACACCAAAGACCTGGATATCAAACTTGCAACAACACTAGAATACCCACAAAAGATTGAAGTACTTATTCCAGATAAAGAAGAAGTATCACCCTCGACTCTTAGGAAATAATCTCAACAGTGCGAAATAACTATGCCAAAAGAAGATAAGAATCAAAATGGAAAAGGCATACCGAGACGAAGCTCACTGGAAATAAAGAGAGAAAACTACGTAAGAAGAGAGCTAAGATAGACAAGTTACAAAAGGTTCTAGAGGGAACTTCGCAGAAGGAAAATCTGCAAAATTGAAGCTTCGTCAGGATAACAGAGCAGCGTCACATGGAACTTCACTATGGCAAAGCAACATAGCCATTGGGACCAATATAACCATTTGTCCAACCCTTCGAATGGGTAGAAAGGAATTTAGGGTTCACCACCAAACCATTGGACCGCACCATAATGGACATAATAGATTTAATGAAGGCTTATCAACCATTGCAAGAAATCCATTGCCAAGTTATATATTTATCCCATCGCGCCATGCACCGAGAACACTTTTGCTAATCGTGAATTTGAGCCCGCCGACTTGTTGATTTTATAAAGTGATCATTGGGATATTTCCTTCTATCCTATTGCAGTGTCTAAGTTACTCCTCGAACCCAAAGATTTCCAACCCCGAGCGTGTATGTCAGACGCGTTCAGCGCTGCAGAGAGAGTTGTCGATGAATTTTTTATCGATCTTATGACCGAAAGAGTCATTTCGATGTCTACAGGCATACAAGCATCATCAACGAGAGGACTACAATCCTCTCCATCGACTTCTCGCGTATTGGGGCCATCTCGACCTTCAGTAGAGAAGAGAACCAAGCATAAAGACGACCTAGAAAATGCGAAGTTGATTCCATCCATATTTCCCAAATACATCCCACCTCTGGAAAGTGCAGTGAATCATCATAGTGTGCCAAGATACTTCGAGTACACTATGGTCACTTTGTACCTCCTGAAGGAGATACACCCAGCTCGAACAGAGCAGGACAAGATCACAACGTTGAAGTTCAGTGACTTCAACCTTAGAGATCGAAAGATCTATGGTATGCTCAATCCATACAAGTACCTAATGAGAGCTAAAGGGAAGAACTTGAATATAATCCCTCAGTCATGGATGATGAACCTCACACAGTCCACCCTGTTGAATGTCATGAAGATCCCACACTTTGGAAGACACTAGGAAGTCAATGCTTGTGTCAAGCTTCTACTATCATGTTACCATGGCAGCTACTTATGGCTAGACTGTCTCATTACAGTTGATCCAACGCTGATCGATGGGATCATAGGACTGAGTATGAAAGGACCCAACCCGCAGGACTTTTATCCAAGAAAATGCACAGATCTCACACTTGCACATAAGATCAAGGATACATATGGAGATGTTGAGAAGGGAACAAGAGGCTACAAGGTAGATTCCATCCAGAGTGGCACAGTACGCCTTGCATGTCAACTGATAGTTGGAAAATTAGTAATGAAGAACCGACCTACGCAGGTCACCATCTCTGTTGTTGGCCTTGCAAGGAAGTGCGCGGAAGGCCTACATATGAACCGGGCGAAGCACCTAGTTAACCAGTTGGAACTAGATTGTCAAGAAGCATAGGATCAGGGTTATGAATTTAATTTTAGCTGGATCCTAGTCCTGATTGAATTTGTTGATTCCGGAAGGAGCGACCTCCCCCGACATAGAGACGTTCGAACCACTTGTCGCGAATTTCTCTACCCTGTGGTATTCAACTGATATGAACAGACAGTGGTAGTTGAACATTGTGTTTCATACATATTACCTCCATCTAAGGCAAGCCATCAAAGATGAGCCTCACATGACTCTGAACACCCTACAAAGGTTCCAACCACTAATGAAGTTCAACACAGATCGACACTTTATCTACATTACAGTGCAAGCAGATGAACATCAAGAGCTCCAGTCATATTACAAACTTACAGAAGAAGACCTTGAGGAAATGACCAAGGAATGGTCCATTGACCTCCTTATCCCTACCAACCCCATAGAGATATCTGATATTGGTAGCCCAGAGGAAACTCATAAAGAACAGAATACACCTGGAACTAGCAGACAGAAGAATACTGAGGAGGTCCAAAACTTAAGCAACACCTAAGTGAAGACTACTTCCATGTCACTTGACCGAGGGGGTGGTGATGAAGTAGAATCTGAACAGAGACCAAGTGAAGTAACTCTTTTCAGGGATGAGGTCGACCCCTTGAGGAAGAGGAAGGTTTCCCCCCTGAAACCTTCTTTCTGGAAGAAATCAAAAGCCTCTATGACCAAGATGCAGACTGTCCTCACCTTTGATAAATTTCACTTCATCATAACAGCCCTGCATGATGCTTCACTAGAGATAGAAGAGAAACAATGAGCGAAATAGGAAGAAATGTATGATAGGATTGAAGTCGAACTCTGAGGGCTACAACAGGCCCTTTAGTTTATCCGTCCAGTCTCCAATACACCTCTACCATCGGGAGAACCAGAGTTGGGAGATGAGCCAACCCAACTCCGCTGATTAGCTGAGAAAATTGAAGCTTGCCTTCGAAGAGCACAAGAGGAAATAGAACAAGCCACCTAGGCTTTGACGCAAGTGCAAGGAGTACTTTTAGAAAAACATCGAGCTGCAGAATAAGAAAATATTTATCTCCAAGAAAAGTTTGATGAAGAAAAAGAACAACTACAACAAGGAAAATAACATTTTCTTACAGAGCAACTCGAAGTGAAAGAAGTGGTCAACATAGCACTTCATTCTGTGACATTCGTAGAAATAAAGGTAGAGGATTGAGTCATGCAACAAGTAGAGCAGCTCATAGAAGTTATCCAGCAACTACAACAATGCATAGAATACTTAGAGCTCTGCGCAGTACCTGAGACCACATAGGATGTAAGGGATCAAAGGGAAGAAAATGCTTGAAGTGTAGTTGAGAGAATAAAATCCCTTGATATGGAATGTAAGAAACTCACTAATTGCAGTGCCTGGACCTACGAGCAACTCATTGAGAATATATAAATGAAGGCATTTGATTCGCAGCTCCAAGAGGTGAAGTATCAAGCCGAAACAATACAAGCACAACTGAAACCTCTGTTAGTTGTGGAAAGAAGAAGCGATCCCAAGAGCAGCGCACTGCCTAGCAGCACATCCACACTATCCAAAGCAGAGTTATGGAAGTAACAGAGAGGCTCCAACCTATACAAGATAAGGATTACCAAATTTTCACAGAGGTAGAAGGCCGAGGAGAAGAACTGGACCAGGTTGTCACTATAGTTGAACAGTGCCTGGAGGGACCTATCAACAACACAGTCATCCAAGAATTCACTGAACAGGAGACCAAGGCACAGTAGCAAGTCAAATAAGCTCGAGCTACGCTCAAGTCTTTTGAGGTGGAATTTTCCAAATTAGAGTGACTTGGGATGAGTCACAAATGAGTGTTGGGCACTTGTTGGCCCTTGACCAGTTTTTGGGAGATACTTGGTCAAGTTTGACCTATTTTGGGACTTCGACATCCTATCGAAGGTGAAGCACAAGAAGAAGCAAAGATCATGGGATCTCGGCCCCTTTTTGGGTCCTTTTTGGGATTTGGGATTATCTAATGGGTATGGGATGTCAGCCCATGGGTTTACCCATGTTTAGGCCTATTTTGTAAAGTATATATAGAAGACTAGGAGATGTAATGAGAGAGGTCATAGGAATAGCTAAGTGATAAAGTTGGATCTGTGTGATCAAGATTGTAATTTCTCTGTGCATACTTTGTGAGACTTGCAGAGCTAAGTTCAAGTCATTGTAAGAGGTTGTGGAAGGTTGTGTTCTTGGATATACTCGAGGAAGGAGGATCTAGTGAGTTGTGCAGATCTTCTGTCCTATGCAGAGTAAGGTTTTGAGGCTCCATGCATGTTACCTATTGAAGAAGCTAATAAAGAAGAAGAGTTGGTGGGCGTAGCCCCAGGTGTTATAACCCTAAATTACACCACATGCTTACCTGGCATCAGGCCAACTCATATCCCTTCATTGCCAAAACATATGTTGAACAACTCTTTGGAAATCCTCTTGTGTCAAGGCCCACGTGCCCTAACCCATTACTGCATGCATGTGCATGTTGGCTGGCTCACTACAGCCTGCATGTACCTAACAAAGCACGAAAAAAGGAAAGTTTTTGATGGAACAAAAAGCTATGGGTCAGTTAACTGAAACTCCCAGCCATGCATGGTCGAGGGTTCATCCAAAACCCTAGCTCCTTCTAGCCAATAAAAGAAGGGGTAGGAGTGCCATTTGGAGGAGGAAAAAATATAGCAAAGAAACTGATCTAAAAATAGAAGGCTAACTTGTTATGCTATGCAAGTACCCTCTACTTCAACACAATAAACTTTACAAGACCTTGCTTCATGTGTTAAAATATGCAAGATAAATTATGTGCCAAATTTATGTATCTTCTTGTAAATGCTTATGTGTGAGGATATGTTCTTTTAAATGGTTATATATGTACTTTCAATAAATACACAACAACATAAATTGCATCAAATAAACCATCAAACTCTCAACAATAACAACATGATAAAGGAGTTCACCCCTCTCCGGGCTACATCTCCTTGAGCCTCCATCAATGGACTTGGCTCTCTGGGATTAATTTGTCAAAATTTATTTTACAAGATGTTTCTCAACTCCAATGGAAAAACGAACTATACCATTGGGATCAGAGCACATAAAAACCCCAAAAATGACTAATAAAACTCTGAAAACGGATCATGGCTCATCTGGGCATGACCTCTTCTACATGTGGCCATAAGCTTCCCTGAGATTCTCTTTGGTAAAAACACCTATAAAAGTCCTCAAAATCCTCTGAAACCTGTCCCAATGTGTTCAGAGCATAACAATTAGCCAAAAATGATTATTCATTCACAGAAAACAAACATAGGCTCACCAAAACATCTCCTCAATCAATGAGGGCTTCAAGCTCCCTAGAGCTTGTTGAAACTTCAATGGTTAAAAACCTGCAAAAGAATTCTTCAAATGGCCTTGATAACAGTGCCAATGGATTCAAGACGTCCAAAAACCCCTAGCTGGGCTTTTACGGCACCTCAATCGACCAAAATATGAAGAAGATAGGCCTCCTGCCATTCTCTTCCTCAAGTTTGTTGTCTCTGCATCTACAAAACGCACCCTTCTAAAATGAACCTGGCACACACACAATATATAGCGTGAAAACCCAGCACCAAGCTCAACAACGCCAACGATGAAAACTGTAGGACGGTTATGGGTGCGCCAGCCCCTAACCACCTAGCACCTGGGCACATAGGAGTCATAATATGACTGCGCTCTTAAGCGAAAAGGGCTAATGTTCAACGAGCCAATGGCCAAGCACCAAGTATCGAGCACATTCAAACCATCCAACCATTATAACCACAATGTAAAAACCTGTGCTTTGTATAATAGTCATGTGGTAATGTGAACACACTCCATTATAACTGTGCACATACATATATATACAGTGGCCACATGAAATAACTATACGACCACGGGCCAGGGCTAAGCCCCGTCCCGACCCCGCCCATATATACAAACATATGTGAATTGAAATACATTAAAACACACATGAATAATAAGAAACATGCGGTGGTACGGTGGTCAAGCTGATGTTGTGAAGACTTTGGTAAAGGAGGAGGTCTGGGGTTCAATCCCCACGGACTCCACAAACTTTTGAACTAACAAACCATTAGACCAATAGCCAATAAAGGGGTGCCACATGGCAACCCATGACTGAGCCATGTGGCACCTTACCATTTGCCCAATAACTGCCACGTGTCAACAAATGATTCACCCAAGTCTACCAATATGAAACTGCCATGTCACCTCTGCCACGTCAGCATGTATTTCCAAGCCACGTCAGCGTACGGTCATGCCACGTCAGCATCCGTACGGACTGCACAGTCAGCATCCATTTTTGTACCTGTTTGACGATTTGGACAGATCGCGATATCTCTCGCTCCCAACGTTCGTTTGAGACGAAACAAGATGTGTTGGGTTCATTACGACGAGGGCTATGCTCTCGTTTGTTTTGAGGCAATTCCGAGAACGTTGATTTTTGAGCTAAAATTTGACCCCTGGTCCAGATTTTGATCAGAAACTCTGCCCATTTACGTAATCCATTGTTCCAACCCTTTAGCCTTCCCTCATTCCAAAGGATATTTAACACAAAGCAGTTAGAGGACAGAAGAAGAGGATCCCAGGATCAGGTTCAAGGAGCGGTGGCCGGTCTCAGCTTTGATTGTAAGTTGATTCATTTCATTAATAAAAAGAATACTTTTCCCGTCCCAATGCATGATTTATCTATGATTTGATGAATTTATGCTTGATTTCTAACCCTTGAGTAGAGAAGTATCATGCATGCATAGTTGTTATTTATCTTGATTGCAGGTTATCTGTGGAAGGAGCAGCGCAAGCAAGTGGTCAAAGCGCAACGGAGGATCTACATCGAATGCCAGTAAAAAGGTTAGTGGTTCTCTTCATGCATTTACTGTGAAAGAGGGGTTTTTATATTGGGTTGAAGGTTAAAAAGTAATTTATTTTCGGTCAAAATCTGCATGCAATTCTGACCCTAGTTTGCTAGTTCGTAGGGTATTTTTCCCAACAACAGAATTGGTGACCATACTGGGGAGAATACTCTTTAGGGTTTCCAGATTTAGTTGAGTTTTTTTGGTAGTTTAAAGATTAGATTTTCTATTTCTTTTCCTATCTTTTTCTGTAAGGTCTGAGCTAGCAGGAAGCCTGGTTCTTTATACCAGTTTTCCCTGACTGTTGCTTGACGGTAGTTGTCGGGACACACAGAGGTACACGCGGCCTGCAGAAGGCCTGCACATGTGTACCCGCACCCTATCCTCTTACAGCCCACATGTGAACATTAGTTGTAGAGGTAGCAGTAGCATGTAGGATTTCAAAGAAATTTAGAGGCGTTCCTCCTCTTCCTTGTCATAATTATACATTCGTTTTCTGGAATCCTGACTGAGTCTTGCTGGTTCATAGTCCTGTCTGAGATTGCTTTTTTCGTCTTATTATTCCTTGCATTATTTTTTCTTTTCTGTTAGAAAGAGCATCCGAGCCTTCAAGAGACCCTGGGTATCAATACCAGAGGCCTCTTCCTGGTCTGGACTGCCTGTTTTTATTTTTTCCTTAGAATTTATACATACACGCGGCCTGTACAAGGTCAGCCCGCGTGTACACGCTTCCTGTTTCAGCTCAGCACAGGTGTTGTTTTAGTGACATTGGCGTGCTTGATAGGATACTTTTTGTTCAGGGTGGGGCATTCATCCCCTCCTTTGATGAGAAGTATTCCTCTCAGGTGTTTGAGTCTAGGGTTGAACAGTTAGTAGGTTAGGTCATCTTACCCTTAGCCTGCTTTTTCTTAGTTGATAGTTGACAGAAAATATAAAAAAAAAAAATGGTTTTTAGACAAGCGTAAGAGTCTTTGTTTTCTTTATTTCCATTGTGTGTCTTTACTCTGATTCTTTGTGATCTGCTCTTTAAGCCAGAATTGGTTTTTCTTGGTTTTGTGCTTGTCGGTATTTTCCCTTTGTTTCTTTACTAGCACTTAAATAAATAAAAAAACAATCTCTTTTCATTTTCTTCTTTGTTTGAAGAGTGTGTTTTGCATCACTAGCTAGGGAGAAGTATTTTGTTTCATAAGTTTTTGCAGTGAATTTAGAGCATAAGTAGCTCGTAGTCGAGTGAAATTCCTTTATGTTTGCTGCATAAAATCTTAGAAAAATTGAAAAGAAAAAGAAATCTTTCTTTGTGAAAAGTTGTTGAAATTTTTCATTTAGTAAAAGTCTTTTGTTTCCATCTTTTTTCATTCATTTTTTATTTCATCCTTACACACCATCAATTTCACCTCCATACCCCTTGACGTAAGAAAAATCCTTAAAAGAAACACTAATCTTAAAATCTACTAGACTTTTATGTTTGTAGGGTTCACAAACTAGTTCAGGTAGGGCCTTGAATTAGGTTGGAGAGGAAACTCTTCAAGGCCACTCAAAACCAAACATTAGAGTCTGAGGTAGGGAGTGTCTAAGTCCATTTTCGTGGAAGTTATCCGGGACCCCCCTCTAACACAGAGGATAAACACAAGTTCGCATGTGGAAAGGTAGCGGAGATAACCCCTCCAAAGCCGGACCAATCGTAGTGGAGAACACATATCGAGGGCTTGTTTTGGGATTTCGTCGTTTGCATTTGCCACAGGGCTTCATGGGTCTCAAATCCATTTGAGGTCCTCAGTTGTCTTCCGGACCATTTTCTCTCGATACCCTTGACAGGTTTCGGTCTTGATACCCTGCTCATTGTGGTCTACCTAAATTTCAACTGACTACCCGCCCGGTGATTGTTCGCGTGCAGGCAACCTAGTTGCCAATCTTTTTAGGGACATACACAGGTGACTGCAGGGGTATACCATGGTACCTAGGATAGACATCGGGCCATGCTTTACAGAGTATACCTAGAGGGTTCTTCCGTGTTCAAGTTTCACTTGCATCGGTAAGTTTCTCTAGTGTTGGTTGTTGTAACTGTTCTTCCAACTAGTTTAGTGATTGCTTGTCTTATCTCTTAGGGGATTCTTTTTAGTGTGTTACTTTTTGAACGTGTAGAATACCTTAGAGTGTCTTGGATCTTCTCACATAGTGGAGGATCCCGAGCTCCGCCGGTCACGAAGGCTTTTGAGCCTACTGTCGGTTATACTGGAGCCACCCCTACCACCATTGAGGCGGAAGCTAGACCAACAAGGGTCTTTCGAAGCGACCGAGTTACAAACCATTCTGCCTGAACAAATCCCAGAGGAATCAACCGCCAATCTTGGCTCGTTTGAAACCCCAACCACTGATACCTGGCCACCGGTTATTGTACCAATCCAATTTTACAAAATCCTGTCAGTGCCTCACACAGCTATGGAAACAAACGTTGTTACTTCTTCTGGGAATCCTTCCATTCCCACCATAGTTTCTACCACAAGAGAACCATCTCCTAACTTACCGTCATCAGTCCAAGCCACCATGGTCTCAACCGCAACTACGTTGCCCAGTAGACTGAACCCGTTTATGGCGGTGGCCACAACCCCCTTCACACCTAGTGCGACAGGCCCTCCGTTCTCATACAGTATGCCTAGTTCAGGTATAATTCCTATACTCACTTACTCCACTTTACAAACTTTGGGTCTGGGGGCAGGGAGCTCTAACGTTCCTCTGCAAGGTCAACTTGGTGGCACTCCTGTCCCTTTCAACGCTTTTCCTTACGTCGGAGGTCATATCCCTCCTTCGTCCCCTTCACTTGGCGATCCACATCAGCAGTCTGTCGGGAAGCCTGCACACACTAGTTTATTTGGAGACGGGAGTCAAGGAACACCTGTGCACAGTATGTCAGTAGGTTCGTCACCGTTTGTTTGGAACGGGACGTTTGGTAACAACACTTTCACATCCACTGCTTTCCCGTCTGGGGGCAATCCTATTTTTGGACAGTCTACTCCTGCGCAGGGGGCACATATAGCATGACCTTGGAACTCGGGACAAGGATCTGTTCCCTCCTCTGGAATGTTGTTCTAGGGTAATTCTTTCCACAGTCAATGGAACCCTGGACATACTACTATACCTCTCCCATCAAGACCGGCATGGGGTAATCCTTCCCAAAGTCCTTCAAACATGATGCATGCCCAACATCCTATGTCCTTTATGGGAAATCAGCCGATGATGTCTCCACAGATGAAAAATCCTTACACTGGTTAGGGCCATGGTTTCTACCAGAATCCGAGCCACTAGCCCAACTTTTCCTGGAAACTTGGTGCCAGTCAAACTCCAGGACCCTTTTTCCCAGGTTATCAGCAACAACCCAAACTATCATTCCTGGCGACTTTACACTTTCCAGATTTGACAAGGTTGTTAAATGATCCTATTTGTCACGATCCGCGTTGGCCTCCTATGCCAACGAAGTTGCCTTCGGACATTCCAAAGTTCAAGGCCAAGCCTAATGAAGATCCAAGTGATCATGTGACTACCTTCCATCTTTGGTGTTCATCTAACTCATTGAAAGATAACTACGTACAGTTGTGATTGTTTCAACACACTCTTATCGGGAGTGCTGCCAAATGGTACATCGAGCTCAATCTCTCAAGATACTATTCTTTTGGTGAACTTGCGATGGCCTTCCTTAACCATTTCCAGTTACCTGTGAGATACGATGTTCGCACAGAGCTGCTTGCCAATTTCGAACAGACAACAACGGACCATATCTCTGACCATATCCAAGAATGGAGACGCCAGAAGAGTCTAATCAAAGTACCAGTCCCACCAACATTCCTTCTTGAGTGGTTCCTTAAGTCTTTGGTCCCACAGTTATCCAAAGATGTCATGACTTCCAGAGTTTTCTCTGAAGAAGATACCATCATGAGGGCTCAACAGTTTGAGCTCATCTATTCTCAGTCTGGTTTATTATACAACATCCTGTCAGATGCACCATGATCAATACTGGATAAAACTAGACAGAGAGTTGGACCACATGCTGATGGCATTGTTGGTTTGGCACCAAAAAATCCCACTGAGCAATTGACAAAACAGTTGCAACATTTATCTATACAACACACAGCGGCCAACCAGACTACTGCTTTGGCTGCTCCTCCTACCCAAACATCGGAAGTACACTCCATGCAGTCGACTAACCCAAAGGCCACCCAACAGCCTGAAGGGAAGAAAAAAAAATGAAAGAAGGGTAAGGGGGATAAAAAACCCAGTGATAATGCTGGCAGGGACACTACAGAAAAAAGGAAGGCGAGGTATCCATGCAACTTGTGTGCAGAAGACCACCCGACCCATGTTTGTCCTTGACTTGCAGAGGCCCAGAAGTTTGTCACACAGCAACAACAAGCAGTGATGACTAATCCCTTTCAACATGATAAAAATTTAACTCAAGCCTCTACAAGCACAGAAGGGGGTAGTCAAGAAGCCTGCCCTCCTCCAAACAATCCCTCATCCGTGAACGTATATATGGTTAGGGGTGATGCTTTCATAACAACTAGAGCACACGACTATAGTAAACCAAGCACTTCTGAGAAGGGTAAAGAAACTGAGCTCCCATCTCTTCCTCTACAGATCGAAAAGACATTGGGAGAAACAATAAAACACATTCCAAAGGGTGCATTTAAGAAAGCTTCTCACAACCCAAATGCAAAGGCTGCCCAAAATTACTCTGTGGTGGAGAATTTATCACAAACCCCTTGTGCGATGTTTGCTTTGGAGGTCCTCCAAAGTTGCCCTGCTCAGAGGAAAGCCTTGTTAACTGCTTTGGGCTCTACTGAGACTTGTAATCCAGGTACCATCATGTTAGATACAACCGACCTAAAACCTCGTCTGCCTTACGGCGTAGCGTTTCAGATAGTAGTGGCTCATCCCACGAAAACTTTTACATGGAATATCTTTCGCACAGTGGTCGACGAGGGTGCCTCGACATGCATTATGTCATTAGCATGTTGGAAGGCCATTGGCCAGCCCGCTTTGTCTCCATCAACTACTCTCCTCACTGCTTTTGACGGTCATTCTTTCCGACCACATGGCATCGTTCCTTCTTTCCCTGTGTAGTTAGGAGGGAAGACCATGTGTGTCGAAGTAGACGTATTCGATGCTCCCCTTGACTATAATCTCTTATTAGGATGGAGTTGTACTTATGCTATGCAAGTTGTGGTTGCTATAGTTTTTCAAGTCTTGTTGTTTCCACACGAGGGTCGGATAGTGACCATCGATCAATTGTCCTTCTCTAGACCTGACCCAGCTTTAGGGGCATCCACGGTCCCCATGATTGATAAGCCTCAACTAGGTGTCGTTAACGTAGGAGTTGGTTTGTGCCCATCCTTGATGGGTACCTTTGATTACCCACCTCCTCACGATGATGTCAAATTTATATCTAATCACCATAAGGTTGAGATTTTTCCAGTTTCGTCGTTCTTCATGACTTACTTTAAGGATCCTTGGATTCTTCCTTCCCCATCAGCCACGATGGATGAGACAGGGCACTCAGGCATGTCCATGCCCTTGTCAACCGCTGAAGTAGCGTACTCTTTAGTCCAGCAAGCTTTGGCTAACCCTGATCCGACTCCCGCACAAGAGCTAGATCCACTTCTAGAGCCTATTTGGGCTCAGGGTTCTCTTGCTAACATCGATTCGTTAGACTTAGTCTTACCTTCTGATGAAGCAGTAATCGAAGCAATGACTAGTCCGGACAAACCTTGGGAATATCTTCATCATAGATCATATTTCCTCCCAGAGTTAAGCCAAATCGAAGCAGGAGAGTTCACTGTTACCATGACGGGAGATCAGCCATGTCCTATTAATCTCTTAGCTCCACAGGAAATCTATGCTGAGGGTAATATGACGACTATCGCTGAAACTATACCTATCAACATCTCTCGAACCCCTGGCGTCGTGGAGAATGTATTCATTGGAGTGGATTGCTCCCCTGAAGAGATTCAAATTTACACAGATCTTTTCAAAGAATTCCACGACATTTTTTCTTGGTCTTATGAGAAAATGCCAGGTATCAATCCGAAAATAGTTGAACATGAAATCACAACGTATCCTGATGCTAAGCCCGTTCAACAAAAACTTCGTCCAGTCAATCCTAAGAAAGTAGCAGCCATTAAGATTGAGGTAGAGAAATTGATAAAGGCAGGTTTCATTTATCCTACTCATTTGACTTAATGGGTGTCAAACCTCGTGCCGGTCAATAAAAAACAAGGCACGATTCGTGTATGTACCGATTTCCGTGATTTGAAAAAGGCATGTCCCAAAGATAATTTTCCAACACCATTCATTGACTAGATCATTGATGAATGTGCTAGTTGTGAAGCCTTTTCATTCACGGATGGTTTTTCGGGATATAATAAAATCCAAATCAAAGCTGAAGACCAACACAAAATGACATTCATTTGTCTGTCGGGTACATTCACCTATCGTACGATGCCTTTTGGCCTTAAAAATGTTGGAGCCACATTCCAGCGGGCCATTTCTTTTATGTTTCATGACCTCAAACATATAGTCGAGGCCTATCTAGATGATTTAGCATCACGCTCTCGCAAGCGAAAGGATCATCCCACGCACCTTAGACTAATCTTCGAACGTTGTCGCTACTTCAGGATTCATTTGAATCCAAACAAGTGCAGCTTCTACGCAATGTCACGACAATTGTTAGGTTTTATCGTGTTGACAACAAGGATCATGGTTGATCCTCTTAAGGTGGAGGAAATAATCCAGTTGCTCCCCCCATGCATAATCTTACAACTTCAGATTCTACAAGGCATGGCGAACTTCTTACGATGCTTCATCGCCAACTATGACGAAATCACCAAGGGATTTATGTGTTTACTAAAGAAAGATGTTCCTTTTTTCTGGGACGAAACTGCTCAATGCTCTTACAACGCATTAAAACATGCCCTCACAACTGCACGTCTACTACGACCACCTAATTATAACAAAAATTTCTTATTGTATCTGGCTGTCATCGAGTCAACTATAGGCATGGTTTTAGTCCAGGAAGATGATTCGTTTTCAGAATACTTGATCTATTAATTGATATGAGGCCTCGTAGGACCAGAACTTAATTATTCGCATACTGAAAAACTTGTGTTGGCAGCAGTTCATGTTGTTCAACGGTTCTATCACTATGTTATGTTTTGCAAGACCACCGTCATCGTTGTCATGAATCCATTCAAGTACATGTTGACACGACAATTTATAGGCAGAAAAATCAGTAGATGGATGGTCATCCTCCAAGAATTTGACTTAGACTTCATTTCAGCAAAGTCCAAGAAGTCATTGGTCTTCGCAGAGCTTATTTCGGAACTTCCGGTTGAGTCAGGTGACGTTGTGCCTGAGGAATTGTCTATCGAGGGGGATATGTTTTTGATTTCATCTTCAGACCCCTGGTATGGAGATATACTTATCTATCTCCAGACTTTGAAGTGCCCCACCTCTGCTTCTCATGACGAGCGTCGGCGAATACGCCATCAGGCTAAGAATTATCTCATACTCGATGATATGTTGTATTGGAGAGGTGTAGACTGCATCTTGCATCGATGTCTCACTCATGAGGAGGCCATCATAGTGCTCAACGATTTCCATACTGGAGCTTGTGCTGGTCATTTATCTGGGTTGGTAACAGCCCAAAATATTTTACGACAAGGTTACTTCTGGCCCACACTTATCAAAGATTGTATCGAATCAGTCAAGAAGTGCCATTCGTGACAAGTCTTCTCTCGGAAGATGAGGGAACATCCCACTTTGATGTTTCCTGTCATCACAGTTGGTCCCTTCACTAAGTGGGGGATTGATTACACTACATGCAACCCCCCATCAGCAAGGGGGCACCGCTATATCACCGTAGTTGTTGACTACTTCACTAAGTGGGTCGAGGCTATGCCAACGTTTAAATATGATGGAGAGACTGCAACTCTCTTCTTATTCAACCAGATCATAGCAAGGTTCGGCGTCCCACGAGAGATTGTCACAGACCATGGCAGTCACTTTTAGAACCAAATGATGACTGAATTAACATCAAATCTTGGGTTACGGCAGGAACATTCATCACCTTACTACCCCCAAGCCAATGGGCAGGTGGAAGCTGTAAACAAAACTCTTAAGACGATTCTACAGTGAACTATTAACTAAGCCAAGTCAAATTGTCATTTGATGTTATACTCAACATTATGGGCTTACCAAACATCTGTTAAGACTGCAATCGGTTTCTCACCTTTCCAACTCGTTTACGGGATGGAGTCAGTCTTGCCCATCGAATGTCAAATCCCATCTCTGAAATTGGAAATAAATTTTTTGCTAGACACTTCTCCACTTGACGAACGGTTAATACACCTTCAGCAGCTTGATGAGTAGTGTCGCGATGCAGCCCTGGCCAACGACGCTCATAAACATAAGGTCAAGTGTCAATATGATAGGTCCATTTGTCCTCGGATTTTTTTTGAGGGCGACCTTGTCCTGGTCTATGATCAAGACAAGGACCCCCTGGGGGTAGGAAAGATTAAACCCATGTGGTTCGTACCCTTCATTATAAAAGAGGTATTAAAAAAGGGCGCTTATCGTTTGGTTGATTTTGAAGGGAATGCTTTGGCAGAGCCTAGAAAAGGACTCTACCTCAAGAAGTATTACTCATAGACAGGTCACTGTGGGTAACTCTTTGTAACATATGTATAGTCTTTGTACTATTACTTTTTTATGTTTCTTTTAAAGTGTTATGGACATGTCATTGATGTTATCTTTCGTCAATATGGCAGATGCCAAGTGAGTTCGAGGTGTTCGTTGGGTATGCGGACGATGCTAGTTGACACACATGGAGGCTTGCCTCTGTAGCTTGGGTAATCTTTACGCCACAAGGTCATTTGTTATATTCCGGCGGTATATGCTTAGGTGACACCACAAATAATGTCATCAAGTATAGTGCAGTTATTGAGTTGCTTCATGATGCCTTGTCATTGGGTATCTCTCATCTACGGGTCTATCTCGATGCTCAATTGGTTGTGTCGTAGCTAAACAGAATATACCGGGTTCATGATCCAACTTTACGCTGACGATTCCTTAGGGTACGTCTCTTAGAATGCAAATTTGATTATATTACATATTTTCATGTTCCTAGGAGATTAAACCAGATCATAGATACTCTAGCTAATCAAATTTTAGATTGGCATCTTGCCCACATATAAAAGAACATGGACATAAACATGTAAATACATTTTTGCACAAAGAATCCATAAGACACAAAAAAGATAAAAACCATATATAAACATCATAAAATACTCAAAGTACATAGGTGGACACAAGCGCCTAAAAAATGGGAACAATAACGAGTCACTGGGCTTATGCCCTCAAAAAATATATACAAGTAGGTGCTCGTGGCACATAAAGAGTCTAAATCTGTTCAAGGCCTATGGGCCCTGATATAATCATCTACAGCATGGGCTAAATGCCTAAACAATCGGACCCATGTCTGAGGTGCCCCCACAACATGAGGTTGCATGGATGGTGGCAGGTCCTCTATCTCTGCCATCGGGACTATGCGAGTGAGCACAGTGAAGTTCCTCTCAACTCGTCTAAGAACCCTCTCAGCCTCTCCAGCTGGAAGGTTCCCTGCTACTGCTGCTCCCCCAGCGGTAGGCAGCCACAGCCTCTAGCCATGGACGATGCCTATTCTGTGCATAGTCGGTAGGTCGCACGGGTCCCACATCTGCATACAACAAACGTATATGTCAAATACTCTGGCATACAAAAAAATGATATATATAACAAAAAGACATAAAAATTACATATGCAAACAAAAAAAACTACAAAGGTGGAGACTTACCCATCTCCCCTCGCTCCTCACCAGGAGGCACGGGTATCTCTGGATCTCTAGAGAAGTCTATCCCTGCATATGGGTAGTCCTCGATAGCAGGGATATGTCGCGACAGCCAAGAAAAGAAGTCATCGTCGAAGGCCTCAACAGTCCTTCCACCACCCTGTCGCGTAAGTAACACTGCCCATCTACACACTACAGGGAAAGAGGCCAAATGTCCTCGTACTACAACCCGAGGACTGAAACACGAAACTCTCTCAAAAAAGAATGAACACAAGATAGTCCTGAACCCGAAGTTCCTCTGTTTCCATTGTTGGCAACCTGTCAATTGCCTCTTCATACACTCCAACAATGTGGTACTCTAATCAAAAAATTTTGCATTCATGCACTGGATGGCACAGTTCATCTGTGCGCACGAAGCCTGATGCACGACGACTGAGCCGGTAATCCGCCCAATAAGTAACAAGATAGTCTGTAGTGCTAAGTTGGTAATCTTTCTAATGGGTACCTGGGAACCCATACGTTTGGTCCCAGCCTCACAGTACTCAGCTATCAACTCCGAGATCTTGCTCGGCCCCGCAGGAAAAGTCTAGAAGTTGATTGGTTCCCCTCTCCTTGAGAGGCCAGTCAGAAATTAAATGTCATTGATGGTGGGCACCAATTATTGCCCCTCTAGCATAAATGTCTCTGCATCATGATGCTAGTAATCAATCAAGGCATTCAGTAGCCTTGGTTTCACATGCATAAACGGACATAAAAATAATTTGAGTAAACCGCATTGCATTAACATGGCCACAACATTCAGATCTGCAGCAAACAACTCACTGATTGCCTCATGCTCCCTTTCCCTGCACTGGACATACATCCTGCCAACACAACAAGGTAGAGGAGGGTCAATACTTCTTTTTAGCTTGCTTTTACATCAATAAGGGGGGTACACGCGAGCTGTATAGGTGACAGTCGCATGTACATGCGGGCAGACTTTATTCTGCCCGCGTGTACACACGGCCTATCCAGAGACAACCCACGTGTACCTAGGGCCGACCTTTTTAAGGTTGACGCCCACCCAAAAAATAACTTAAATGACTAAATTGAAGTATTGAATAGCTATATAAGGGAGTTTGTACTTACTTGGTCCAAGCATAAGTTCGTTTCGTCCACTGTAGCTCCCAGAATCACTATCTTTGGCAAAGGGGGTCTTTTGGCTCCAGAATCAATTTCCAAATCAGCAATGGTGATAATGAGCTACCAGCTTCTATTTATAGACTTTTTGGCATCTTTTTGTCACTTTTTTGGCCCCCCTTATCAGTTTCTTTATACCAAAAACCATTTAGAGTGATCTAGGAGTTATATGGGAGGGAGGGACACTGTAGGCTCGAGAGTCCGTATAGTCTTTCCTGAATATGAGTTTGAGCCTCATTTGCATGAGTCTTTTTCACTCTTTGTCTTACCCTTAGGACTCCCAAAATATAATGGGTCTCCTTTTAAGCCCTTTTCAGACCCTCTAAAAATGAAAAAATTGTCGAGCAATCTTGTGACCTTTCACGCTCGTTAAAATGAAATTTTAAGTCACGTTTGTCCTGCAGTAGTTTACCCCTTGTTCGGTCCGGACGGTCAAGTGTATGAAAAAAGGTATACTCTATCGAATTCTTATTCTTTATAAGAGTACTCTCAGGTACAATTTTATTCCTTTTTCGGGTCTGAGGGACTAAACTTATGAAAAAGAAACCCCCATAGAGTCCATAGTTAAGCTCTTTTCAGACTCCCTAAAATTGAAAAGATCATTGAGTGACCTTATTCTTTCACACTCGTTAAAATTGGTCCAGAAGAATATTCCTGACGAAGTCCATAGTTAATTTTTTTTTAGAATCCTTAAAAGTGAAAAAATAGCCGAGTGATCTTGTCCTTGTCACACTCGTTAAAATGGTTTTGAATTGATTTCTAATCGGTGCTATTTTATCCTTTTTTCGAACCGACTAGACTATTGTCGAAAAAGGTACCCCAGCGGAGTCTCCTTTTATGCATTTTCAGACTCTCTAAATATGAAAAACCACTGAGCTTACCTTCTCTGGGCTCGTTAAACTTACATCAAAGGATGTTACCATTGTTTTTTCTATCAACCGCATTTGCATACCTTATCCATCATCCTTGTGACCGTTTGCTTCTGCGTCTTAACACCTTTGGCTACCGGAGGATTTTTCCCTAGTATCATTTTACTATAACATCAGTCTTGTCCTTGTGCCTCGAGCTTGTATGTTTGCAGTACTCGTTCCTCCATTGTAACGTAATATTGCTTTACTCTTTTTCAAAAATTATCAAAAAGAACAAAAAAAAATCAAATATACCCCAAAAAGAGGATGGGAGAAGTATTTTCTTTGTTGGCAGCATAATGAGTCACCCTTGGATAAAGCACATTTGTCTGTTTGATCATCAGACTATGGGATATAGTACGACCTTAGGAATCTTTTCTCGCTATATAGAGTTGTGTCCTCCACCATTTGGTTACTCTTCCAAACATATGGAGAGTTTGTGTTGCCTCCTGCTTCGTAGACTTATGATTAACATATATGCTACCTGAGTCTTATCACTTGTCATGTTGTTGTCCAAGGGAAGTTTGTCAGTAAGCCTGAGTCAGCCCCTCTGCAATATGTCCCTTGTTGGCATACCCAACCATCCTGAACGTCTAATCAAGTCCTTGTTCGAAATCACTGAAGCCTTTAGTCCGATCATCAATATTATCAAGTCCATAATCGACGAGCCATCGAAGACCTCTGGGTAGTGAAATCATACACTCATATTACACTTCTACCCGAGTTTTAAAAGATTTTGAAGTTGTTTCTCGAGATCTGAAGTACAGCCATCAGGCCGAATCAGCTTCTGGAAGATGGGTACTCTATATGTATATCTTTCTGATTTTGAGATGTAGCTCTGCTGTGAATTATTCGCGGCTACTCTTTATAGTTATTTGACATGGATCTACAGTGTATTTGATTGGTAGCCATGGTTCTATTTTATCCCGAGCATGGGTATGTCCGCCTCGGTGAGACATTTGTTATTTTTCAGATGGCACCTCCTGGTTCCTGATCCTTGGGCTCACTCATTCAGCACATCAATAAAGATTGGTAAAATATTGGTAATGTATTTCGTCCATTAGATCCTCTTCTGACCTCACACATTAGGGGGCATCTATTATAACCATAAATTACACCACACATGCTTACCTAGCATCAGGCCAACTCATATCCCTTCATTGCCAAAACATCTGCTGAACAACTCTTTGGAAATCCTTTTGTGTCAAGGCCCACGCGCCCTAACCCATTACTGCATGCATGTGCATGCTGGTTGGCTCACTACTACCTTCGTGTACCTAACAAAGCATGAAAAAAGGAAAGTTTTCGATGGAACAAAAAGCTATGGGTCAGTTAACTAGAACTCCCAGCCATGCATGGCCGAGGGTTTGTCCAAAACCATAGCTCCTTCTAGCCTATAAAAGAAGGGGTAGGGGTACCATTTGGAGGAGGAAAAAATATAGCGAAGAAACTCTGCCCATTTACATAATCCATTGTCCGAACCCTTTATCCTTCCCTCATGCCAAAGGAGATTTAACGCAAAGCAATTGGCGGATAGAAGAAGAGGACCCCAGGATCAGGTTCAAGGAGCAGTGGTTGGTCTCATCTTTGATTGTAAGTTGATTCATTTCATTAATAAAAAGAATACTTTTCCCATCCCAATGCATGAGTTATCTATGATTTGATGAATTTATGCTTGATTTCTAACCCTTGAGTAAAGAAGTAGCATGCATGCATAGTTTTTATTTGTCTTGATTGCAGGTTATCTGTGGAAGGAGCAGCGCAAGCAAGTGGTCAAAGAACAATGGAGGATCTACATCGAACACCGGTAAAAAGGCTAGTGGTTCTCTTCATGAATTTACTGTGAAAGAGGGGTTTTTATCTTGGGTTGAAGGTTAAAAAGTAATTTATTTTCGGTCAAAATCTGCATGCAAGTCTGACCCCATTTTGCTAGTCTGTAGGGTATTTTTCCCAACAACACCAGGGTGGGGGTAAACCACGTATATGTTGTGTTTCTCTGCTTTGTGCAATGTCTTGATGTGTTTATGTCTTTACTTGCTAAGTGCTTTGATATAGATATATAGATCTATTTATGCTTTTTGCTAATGATGTATATGAATGTTATATCTGACTTATATGAATGTGCTTAGTGCCTGAATCTATTAGATCTAACCTACTTCTCTGCGATAAGTGCTTAGATACATCATATATGGATGAATGATGTGATGTTATGTTTTATCTGCGAAGTAGATAGTGGTTGAATATTGATGAACTAAGTGCTCTGTTAAGTATTACAATCACAGATCTGTTTCCCAGCTAAGGTTGCAGACACCTAAGTCCTGCAACCACCCCTACCTCTACCTCGGGTGAGACTTCATCTTCTTCGTAGGTGTTGCCGAAAGGGTTGGTAGTTAGGGTTTTGTTGGTGCGTTGTTGTAGCGTTGAACCCTGGGTCTTCCCCTATGCCAATAGTTTTTATGTGTTTATTTTCTTAGTGCCTTGGCATAGATGAATGATAGATAGATTTTTTTATGCTTTGTGCTTAATAATATGAATGAATTTTATATCTAATCGATGTGAATGTGCTTAGTTCTTGAATATACTAGATATGGGTGAATACTGTGCCGGTCTGTTGTTAGGGTTTAACTACACTGTAAGTTAAGGAAAAATACTAATGATCTATCACTGCTAAGTGTTTTGTTAAGGTATTACAATCACAAATTTGTGTCACATCTAAGGTTGCAGACACTAGAGTCCTACAACCACCCCTGCCTCTACCACGGGTTAGACTGCATCTGCTTCGCAAGTGTTTCTAAAAGGGCTGGTAGTTAGTGTTTTGTTGGTGCACTCTTGAAGTGTTTAACCTTGGGTCTACCCCTGTGCCAACAAATGGTTCCGTTGTCGGGAAGTGAAACTGTGATTGCTGGGAACTGAAGAAAAGAGAAATCTTTGTGCATAGATCTATTTCACTAGTGCACAGTATTCTACTTGACTTGTGAAGATCTATGCTAAGAAGATAAGTTAGATCTGAAGAAAAGAGGTAAGATATTGAAGCTTTGTTCTCTGATAAAGGTAAGAACAGTGAAACGTTTTGATTGAAAATGTAAGATAAGTGGAAATTTTTATTTTGAAAGTATGAAGCTAGGTATTTTTGATAAATTTTATCCTAGCCTGAAAACTAGGGCACAACTAGAATAAACAAGATTTGATATGAGTAGATCTGATAGAAATGATAAAAGATATGTTATTAGTATGCATAGAAAGAATGTTTGGACTAACAAATGGATGCAAGATCCTAGAAAGAATTTTTTGTAGGATAGTTACTGTGATCCTAGTGCGTAGTATAGGAAAGGTTGGGGATAATTTAAGAGAAAGTGAGGATTAATTCTTTGTTACAGTTGCAGAATACTAGGACATCTTGTTAAGGAATGCCCTGATAGAAAACCTAGTTTTCCTTGTTGTAAATCTATGGACCATGAAGTTTTGGATTTCCCTAGAATGATTGCTAAGGTTGACAGAATGAATATTTGACAAGAAAACCTTGACCATCACCATGATCGTGTGTTAAGGAGTGGGAGTGAAGAAGCGGGTTGTCAGGAACGTGGATAGAAGAAGAAGGTTGTTAGGCATGTGAGAAACTCTCTCTAGGTGAGAGAGTGTGATGAGGAAGTGAGTTATCCTCGAGGGACTCTAGTAGTAGCTACAAAGATCTTAGAATTCATGTCCGGCCTGGTACTGAAGCCCCAGAAGGGAAGTGAAGCAACCGATGGACTATGTGACAGTGATGGTGTATACTCCTAGGGAGGGAAAGGCATGTGGGGAATGAGAGCCTGTGAGCGGTGGGGGTAAGTGGATCATGGCAGGAAATACTTCCCATTGAACTATGAAACTATCCTTTCGACCTTTCCTATCCTAGGAATCCCTTGCCCGGTGGAGTTTAGTCCCAACTCGGGGGTGACCCATGATTAGAGTGATGATTAGTGTGGTCTAAGGCTAGGAGGTTCACGGAAGGTCTTCACACAGTCAATGTTCTTCTCAATCAAAATATAAGTACAAATTCTTTGTTCATTATATGTTGTGTATCTAGTATATATGTTATAATGTTATTAGAATTGCTTGTATATATTGCATGTATGTGTTAATTTTTCTTCCGCATGAATAGGTGTATGAAAAGAGTGTTTATGTTTGTTTAAATTGTATTATATATATATATATATATATGAATATCATAATAGGTAAGTTTCCAAGTGGTGATGTTGGCTTGGTTGACTAGGTACGTCACTTGGGTATTACTCTTGGAGATAGTGTATGTCTAAGGTAGTGTATTTTCGGTCTATTGGTGGCCAAGGGACATTACAGAACCAGAAATGAGTCATAGCTGAACTACAAATACACCAAAACAAGCAAAGATAAAGAAAGGAAACCTATCACATGGAACAACGGCTCCATTGAAATTTGGAGCACCATCAACAGCAACACAAAAACAATCAAAACAACCACCAGTTGCAACAGTGGTCAAGGAAACACCTGGAGCTTCGGATTCACAAGAAAATTTTCATAGGGACTATATACTATCATAAAAAGACAACGCACCTAAAGTTAAAGTCCCTATAGATGGAAACTACCCACTAGTTACACCAGTAGTCCCACTTGGTGTAAGTGTTGAAGGAGACATGCTAGGAAAGATTTTCTCCCTAAAGTTCACAGATCATGATATCATGAATGAGCATAATTTTCCCGAGCTAGGCAGGGAAAATTATTTGTGCACGAAGAGCATACTAGGAAAAAGAGAAATACTGCTTGAAACACAGATGTGGGAAACAAGACTTGAGAAGTCAAGGATATTGTACCTATAGGAGATTCCCCACTTTGGGTGTAGCCTGGAAATCAACGTGTGTGTCAAGTTACTACTCAGTTTCATGCATGGAGGAATGTTGTGGCTTGAACCATGGGTATCGATTGATACAGAATCAATTGTGCAGGTCACATGGTTACCTAAAGAAAGAAAGGATATGGCCACACTGTTCAACAACAAAGAAGGGGAGAAAGCACAATCAAAAGCCATGAAGGAGAGGTTTTACACCTTTAGGGGGGAAATGGGGTTAAATGTCATGAACATAAATGATCACGGTGTATGATTTGCAATAGAGGTATTGGACTCCAAAATTTTGAGGAAGTGTCGCAAGGACAAAGTACCGGCCGCAATAATCGAAACCACAAAAAAATGTGCAGAGGGATCCAAATAAATTGGGACGCTTTTTTGGTGAATCAGTTTTTGACAAATTGTGTAGAGGCCCAGGAGAAAGGAACAAAGTTTCATTATTCCTGGATTCTTATTTTTATTACACTAATAGGATGGCATGAACTGGGCTATTACCAACGTATGATAATTTCGGTAGAGGTAATGTAGCCACGCCAAAAGGAGACATGAAGAATAAAATATTACATTCTATGTATTTTTTGACATGATCAGGTACATCATATAACATACACCACACATCATAGTTGAGATTGTAGAAACCTATTGGGATATCGCGTGATTCAAAGCAGGGATGCACCATATGCATACTCGAGAAAAAAGGGACCCTGGGCAGCAGTGGATGCTTACCAACTACAAATTAACATTAGAGAATGTATGCCTAATTAATAATGGTTGGGAAGATGAGTGGAAAATCCCAGTAAAAAAAATGTGCCACCCGAAAGAGGAAGAACATGACATGAATCAATAAGAACTAGATGAGGGGAAGGGAAATGACTAGAGAAATGGTGCAGGAAATATGCCAAGACCATCAATAGAAATAGCGCAACAAAAGATCCCCATTGAAGTATTAAAATGAAAGGACAAGGGGAAGGGCCCTAAAGGAGGTGCATGAAGAAAAATGAAAGTGCACAGGGAACTGCCTGTCTATAATGATGACGCACGCTACCACTCAACCCGCAGGTCGGAAGGTCCATATCAATAGGATCTTTCCTTTACCACTAGCCCGAAGAGCTCTCAACAATCTCTCTTCTATTTCCCTTTCGAGAAATCTGCACCCACAACAAATCCTCATGGGATCCTCCCTTTGCACTTAGGAGATCGGACTTCGCAATATCGTGAATCCTGTGGTCAAGTGCCTGCTCACTATGACCCCGAATCCTGAACTCCAAAACTCCAACTTGTCGGCTTTCGTGAGTTCGCGAGTTGCGATAACATACAACTCTACCCACAAACCCCAAAATCACGATATTCTATTCGCCGAAATCCTGAGGTGTCAGACTCTGACACGTTTCTCGGTGCTGGCCCCACAACTAGCCTTCTCGCCTTTCTAAGACTTCAACTTGATTTGACTTCTGCATCGATAGTGTGTCACCTATCCACCTTGTTGACCTCTATGGTCCCACACAATCCTATCAATCCTTCATGGCTTCGCGCTTCGTAATTTCGTGAACTTTGATACCAAATTTTTGACCCTTCCACTCATGAAATCCCGATAGGCGATTTCACAAGTGACCCAAGGGCTCCTGGCTGACTTGGATGAATGTCTCTACCTCTCCTGAGCTTGCACCTTTCGAAGCACTCATTGTAACTTCCCTGCTCCTTCGTGAGATCTAACGGCTCACGGGAATTCATGAATTCTCTACAGAGAATTCCAACCATCCGTTATTTTTCCTTGAGAACTCATCCTCCTACGGTCCGACGTTGCTATGTCTTCCTTCATATTTTCAAGGTACTTGGACTCTTTCCTTCCTTATACCCCTTCGAAGGTTAAAATCCTGCTAAGTTTTCCCATGACTTCGAGTCTTTCAGAAAAACCCCTGCTCGCACTCCTTGCGGCAGACCGTCAAACACTTTCAAGTGTTGAATTTATTCGACTCTACGCACACCTGCAGCAGTAGTCTCTCAATACTTCACTCATATTCGAAACTCTGAGACTTTACTCGGCCTGCGCACTACTTGCACGGATCATGTGCCTGACTGCACTTCTGTGGAAATGAGAACAAAAGCTATCTCTCCTGAGCTTTCAAAGACAACCTATGAACACCTTGTCGACGCACTCCTTGCAGACAATTCAACTGCACTCCTTGCAGGAACTCTTGCTTAGATAGAGAAACAATTGAAACTCATTCATTTTCCCTTTCCTCTCAGATTTCAAACATTCAACAAGAAATCATTCATACATAGCATAAAAGCAAATGTACAACAGAAAGAGTGAAATAACCATGAGCATAACATTCAATATACATACACGGAGAACAAACACGATTCCATGAATTTCAATCAAATCTTTTTCTATTAATTCAAATCTCTGTACATGGGTGTCTTCACACAACTCTCCACTTCTCTTCTATGCTCTTCACACTCTAATGTTACAATACACAATGAGGGTGTCTATATCCTTTTTCCCTCTTGTGCTCTAAACTGTCTAATCTAACATTCAATTCTATCTACTTTCATTAACTACCATAAATCCCTTCTATCTACTAAGGACGAGAGCGAATCTCTCAAGGTCCAATTACATTTTACAAGTGCGCTTCTTAATTATCCCATTTAAGATTAGTGCATTAACTTCAAGACAATTTCAAAATTTGTGTTGGGCGCTTGTCCAGCTGTCTTTTGCTTCCACGCTGGCTCACTTGAGATTCTCCTGCATCATACTCTCTGGCTTGAAAATTTTCATGGGCTCATGTCCATGAGCTCACGCACGGTCTGTCCATGCCTCTGGATTTATGCTTCATTCTCCCAGCTGGCATCTTCAATTGGATGGCCCTTCCATTTGACCAAATATTCAAAGTATTCCTTTCTCCTGGTCTTCTTGCTCACCCTTTTGTCCAGTATGTGCTCCATCTGTGGCTTATCTCCAACTGGCATCTGCTTTTTCCACTGGATTATTGGTTGCTCATTTCTTGTCCCTACTTCCTCAGCGTTATATGGGTACAAATCTGAGACATTGAATATCATATAAATTCCGATCCCATCGGATAATTCAATCTCGTAAGCATTTGCCCCATGTTTGTTTAAGACCTTACATGGTCCTATTTTCGTCATCTTCAGCTTATTATATGTTCCTCTCAGGAACCTTTCCTTTCTCAAATGTGCTAGAATCAAATCACCAACCTCAAAATGAATTTGTCTCCTACACTGCTCTGCTCTACGCTTATATTCCTGGCTCAAACTTTGCAATCGCTCCTTCACCCGTTTGTGAAGTTCCTTCATCACCTCCATGAAATATTTTGCACTAGCGCTCCTAGTCACATTCTGTTTTGAATCCCTTAACTCAGAAATTCCTCTCGGTTATATGCCATAGAAAATCTGAAATGGACTCTGCCCTGTGCTTCTGTTAACTGAGTCATTATAAGCAAATTCTGTCTGTGGTAATATGTTGTCCCACTGGCTATGGTGTTCTGTCACCAGGCTTCTGTCTGTCCAAAATTTTGTTCACCACTTCTGTCTATCCATCCATCTGAGGATTATAAGCCAAAATAAACGATAAGTTAGTCCCCAGCTTCTTCCATAAGGTCCTCCAAAAGTGACCTATGAACTTGGTGTCTCGATCCAAAACTATGCTTCTTGGCAAGCCATGAAGTCGAATGACTTCTTTGAAAAAAATATTCGCAATGTGAGTTGCGTCACTCATTTTCTGACATGGAATGAAGTGTGCCATCTTGGAAAATCTATCCACCACCACAAAGATTGAGTCAAAACCTCTTTGTATTCTTGGAAACCCCAATATGAAATCCATGCTAATTGCATCCCACGGCCTCTCAGGTATGGGCAATGGTTGATAAAATCTTGCATTCTGTCTCCTTCCCTTCGAATGCTGACAAATTTTGCATCTTTCGACGAATATCTTAACGTCTGCTCACATTCCCGGCCAAAAATATGACTCATTCAACTTTGCAAATGTATTTTCGTGACCAAAGTGCCCGGCCAATCCTCCACTGTGTTTCTCTTTCAGCAAATTCTCCCTCGTGGAACATTTTGGAATATGAAGTTGATTACCTTTAAACAGTAAACCTTCCTAGATCATGTATTCTGTCCATTGGCTTCTATCCCCAAGAATTGGATTCTCAGCTGCTTCATATGCCTCCTTAAACTCTAGATCATCTCTGTACATATCCCTGAGATCATCAAAACCTAACGTTTTGACCCTGAACTCCTGCAACAACAAACATTTCCTTCTCAAAGCATCAACAACTTTGTTAGCAGTACCAGAAATATGTTTAATCACAAAAGTTAAATTCTGCATATATTCAACCCATTTGACATGTCTCTAATTCAACTTTTCTTGTTGAGTCACAAACTGCAGTGCATGATTGTCACTGTACAAGACAAATTCTTTCAGGATCAAGTAATGTCTCCATTTCTTCAATGCCTGAATAATAGCATAAAACTCCTTATCATAAGTGGATTATTTCACTTTTCCTTCATTCATCTTCTCGCTGAAGTATTCTATCGGCCTGTCCTCTTGACTCAAGACTACCCCTATTGCAAATCCACATGCATCGCATTTCACTTGAAATGTTTTCTGGAAATCCGGCAACACCAGAATTGGTTGTTCTGTAGTCTTCCTTTCCAACAGAATAAAACTCTTCTCAGCTTCTTCTATCCAGTGAAAAGACTTTTGTATTTTCTTCACTGTATCCATCATTGGTGCACTAATTCCACTAAAATTCCTAATGAATTTTCGGTAGAAACTAGACAATTCGTGAAAACTTCTCACCTCAAAGATATTCTTTGGTGATGGCCAATTTTTTATTACCTCCACCTTATCTGGATCCATCCTCAACTCATCTGCAGAAATAACAAATCCCGAATAAATGAGCTTTGTCTTCATGAATGAGGATTTCTTCATGTTTATCAACATCTTCTCATGTTGTAACCTCTGCATCACTATAGCCAAATGCTTCATATGCTCTGCCACTGTCTTACTGAAAATCAATATGTCATCCAGGTATACGATAACAAATTTTTCGATGAAATCCCTCAGGACTTCGTTCATCAACCTCATGAAGGTACTCAATGTGTTTGTTAAGCCAAACGACATAACAATCCATTCATACAACGCTTCATTTGTTTTGAATGTTGTCTTCCACTCGTCAACTTCTCTTATGCGGATTTGATGATAACTGCTTTTCAAATCAATCTTTGAAAAGAATTTTTCTCCACTCAAGCAATCCATCAGATCATCCATCGTTGGCAATGGGAATCTATACCTGATGGTTATCTTGTTGATCGCCCTTGAGTTAGTACACATCCTCCAACCTCCATCTTTCTTCGGACTGAGTACTGTTGGAACAGCACACAGACTCAAGCTTTCTCTGACCAACCCTTCGTCCAATAAATCCTGGACTTGCCTTTTGACCTCTTCATTTTCTTGCGGCGTCAATCTGTATACAGATTTGTTTGGAAAATTGGCTCTCGATATGAAATCAATGTGATGACTCACACTTCTGATCGATGGCAACGAACGAGGTAGTTCATCCACTACTATGTCATCGAACTCTTCCAGCAGTTCCTTAACCTCTTCTGGTAAATCATCTACTCTTGTGCTGGTCAAACCAATCTTTGGTTTCCTGACCACAATGAATTGTGGTTCTTCCTTCTTCTTGACCTCTGTAAGAAGTTCCTTCCCACTCATGAAAAGTACAATGTTGCTTACTTCCGGTTTCACCTCCTTATCCTTGATTGCAAGCAACATGTGAGTCCTCCCATTCCTCTCTAGAGTGTATGTGTTCATTCTCCCATCATGAATCACATTCCTGTCATATTGCCATGGTCTACCCAGCAATATATGACAAACATACATGGGAATAACATCACAAAGTATCTTATCATTATATCCTCCTATCTTGAATTCAGCTAAACACTCTTTAGTGACAGTTACCTGATGTCCTTTTTGTAGCCACAAAACTCTGTATGGGCTTGGATGATCAATCATCTCCAGCTCCAACTTTTCTACCATTTCTGTAGAAACGAGATTATTTGTGCTACCACTGTCCACAATAACCTTGCATACCCTGTCCTTGGTTTTGAAAGCAGTCCAGAAAAGTCTAGTTCTTTGGAATGAACTCTCCAATTCCTTTTCTGGTGTCAAAAGTTATTTTTCCATCATCAACGACCTTCCTCCTTCAGCATCTTCTGCCTCAACATCTCACCTCTATGCTTCGACGATGTGAGCTTCTCCTCCTTCTTTCTTTTTATCTGGACACTTGTAAGACTTGTGCCCATTCTTTCCACATGTGAAGAAGGTTATTACTGCACCTCTTCCTCTACCTCTACCTCTAGTATGAGGAAAAGTATTATTATCAGCATAATCTCCTCTCTATTCGGTATGTTTCCCTCGTTGTTCATCATATTACCCTCTCTATGAGCTTCCACCTCTCTCAGTTTGAGTCTAAGGTTTCTTCCAGTTCTCCTTGGGTTTCTGGTTCTTATCCTGGGCAATTGATTTGCCTCTAGGATGACTTCTGCCTCGGCCTCTCTAACCTTGCTTTCGGCTCAGCTTCTCTTCAGCTTTTAGAGCCATATGATAAGAATCTTCCACCGTTTGGATGGTTACCATGTTCATCTCATTCTGGATGTCGTATCTCATGCCATTCATGTATCTGGAAACATTTTCATGATCGCTTTCCCGATGACCTGCCCTGATGTTCAGCCTGTAGAATTCTTCAGTGTATTCTTTTACTGTCATCAACTTTTGTCTTAGGTTATTCATTCTCCTTAACAGAGTAATATGGTAATCTCTGGGGATGAATTTCTACTTCATCTTCGCGATCATTCTATCCCAGCTTTTTCTCTTCTGCTTGCCTTTGCAACGTCTATCAGCTTGTAGTTCATCCCACCACAATGTTGCATGTCCCTTCAATCTTGTGACAACATGCTTGACCTTATTGTCTTCTTCGACATCTTCATAGTCAAAGTATGTGTCCAGAGCTCTAATCCAGTCTAATAGCTCCTCTGCATCCAGATTTCCCTCATAAACTGGAATGTCCATTTTCGCTCTTGCACCCATTCTTGCAATAGCCTTAATCAAACGTTTGTTTGTTGCATCTTCAACTGCAACTTATTCTTCATGTTCAGCCTCAATTTCACTTTCGGAATCACTAAGATCCCCAACACTAACTGTATGCCTTTGTGTTGTCTCCATGTCCTTGAGTCTGGTGCGCTCACGAATTTCTTTTTCCATGGTTGGATCAATCATTTACCTACCTCTTCTTCTCGGCATTTCCCTCTCCTCTGGTGGATCACGTGTGTTGTATGTCCCTTCTCCTTGGCAGCATGGTGAATTCTCCTCTTCTCTGCTACAGAAAGCAAAGAACCTTTTTGTGCTCTGATACGAAAAATGATGACGCATGCTATCCCTCAACCCGTAGTTCGGAAGGTCCACGTCAACAGAATCTTTCCTTTACCACTGGCTCAAAGATCTCTCAACAATTGCTCTTCTATTTCCCTTTCGGGAAATCTGCACCCACAACAAATCCTCATGGGATCCTCCCTTTGCACTTAGGAGATCAAACTTTGTGATATCGTGAATCCTGTGGTCGAGTGACTGCTCACTATGACCCCGAATCCTGAACTCTGAAACTCTGACTTGCCGGATTTCGCGAGTTCACAAGTTGCAATAACATACAAATCTACCCACGAACCCCAAAATCCTGATATTCTATTCGCCGAAATCCCGAGGTGTTAGACTCTGACACATTTCTTTGCACTAGCCCCACAACTAGCGTTATCACCTTTCCGAGACTTCAACTGGATTTGACTTATGCGTCAATAGTGTGTCACCTTTCCACCTTGTTGACCTCTATGGTCCCACACAATCCTATCAATCCTTCACGGATTCAAACTTCGTGATTTCATGAACTTTGATACCAATTTTTCGACCCTTCCACTCATGAAATCCCGATAGGTGATTTCATGAGTGATCCAATGGCTCCTGGCTGACTTGGATCGATGGCTCTGCCTCTCCTGATCTTGCACCTTTTGAAGCACTCATTGTAACTTCCTTGCTCCTTCGTGAGATCTGACGGCTCATGGGAATTCGTGAATTCTCTACAGAGAATTCCGACCGTCTGTTCTTTTTCCTTGAGAACTCGTCCTCCTACGGTCCGACGTTGCTACGCCTTCCTTCATATTTTCAAGGTATTTGGATGCTTTCCTTCCTTCGACCCCTTCGAATTCTAAAATCATGCTATGTTTTCCCACGACTTCGAGTCTTTCAGAAAAACCCCTGCTCGCACTCCTTGTGGTAGACCATCAAACACTTTCAAGTGTTGAACTTCTTCGACTCTGCGCACACCTGTAGCAGCAGTCTCTCAATACTTTGCTCAGATTCGAAAATCTGAGACTTTACTCAGCCTGCGCACTCCTTGCACGGCTTCTGTGCCTGATTGCACCTCTGTGGAAATGAGAACAAAAGCTATCTCTCCTGAACTTTCATAGACAAACCTCTGAACACCTTGTCGACGCACTCCTTGTGGACAATTCAACTGCACTCCTTGAAAAAACTCTTGCTCAAATAGAGAAACAATTGAAACTCATTCCTTTTCCCTTTCCTCTCAGATTTCAAACATTCAACAAGAAATCATTCATACATAGCATAAAAGCAAATGTACAGCAGAAAGAGTGAAATAACCATGAGCATAACATTCAATATACATACACGGAGAACAAACATGATGCCATGAATTTGAATCAAAGATTTTTCTATTAATTCAAATCTCTCTACATGGGTGTCTTCACACGGCTCTCTGCTTCTCTTCTATTCTCTTCACACTCTAATTTTACAATACACAATGAGGGTGTCTATATCCTGTTTCCCTCTTGTGCTCTAAACTGTCTAATCTAACATTCAATTCTATCTACTTTCATTAACTACCATAAATGCCTTCTATCTACTAAGGACGAGAGAAAATCGCTCAAGGTCTGATTACATTTTACAAGTGTGCTCCTTCTTAATTATCCCATTTAAGATTGGTGCATTAACTTCAAGACAATTTCAAAATTTGTGTTGGGCGCTTGTCCAGCTGTCTTTTGCTTTCACACTGGCTCGCTTAAGATGCTCCTGCATCATATAATCTTACCAATGACGACATGGACTGAATTGGATACTAATTAAGGGATTCCACAGAGGATTTGATTGAGGAAGAAACAAAGAAACAAGAAGAAATGCATCAACAAGTATAGGCATAGTTAACACAAGTGCAACAACTCTTGGAAGTATCCAAAATAAACCGAGAGCACAGATCGGGGGAAGGACCATCCACAAGTATGGTTAGGGAAGAACAAACTGCCAATACCATTGAGTATTGTTGTCACAGGGGTAGACCGAGGGTTCAACACTTCAACAGTGCACCAACAAAACCCTAACTACTGGCCCTTTCAGCAACACCTGCGAAACAGATGAAGTCTCACCTAAGGTAGAGGCGGGGGGGTTGCAGGACTCAAGTGTCAACAACCTAGCTGGGACACAGATCTGTTATCACAATACTTAACAGAGCACTTAGTAGTTAATATTCATTAGTCCTTAGTCCTTTCTCCACGTCGCAGGTAAAACCCTAATTATAGAGCATCACAATATTCAACAAGATCCAACACTTCCAAGCACTTAGCACATAGAAATAGATCAGATCTAGCATTCATTCATATCACTAAGCACTAAGCTACTCCATTATATGTATATAACATATATAAATATTCAATACTAAGCATAAATCACATCAATAACACAAATCAATCACAACACAAGATGTACGTGGTTCACCCCAATGTGGGGCTACGTCCACCAACTCTTTATCTTCTTTATTATCTTCTTTCAATCCTCTTACATGCACAGAGCCACAAAACCAACTTTGCATAGGACAAGAGATCTGTGTGCACCTTTCCAGATCCTCCTTCTCCAAGTTAGGTCACAACACAAAGCCTTCTTACACAGTATGCACACCAACTTCTTACAATCACTTGCACTTGGCTTTGCAAGTCTTAACACATAGTATGCACAAAGCCTCTAGCTTCGCACTAAGCAAACTCTACTAGGCCTCTCACTTCTTACATCGAATAGATATCTATTTATACATTACAAATGGGGCATAAACATGGATAAACCCATGGGCTGACATACCATACATGTTACATAAATCCTAATCCCAAAAATCCCGCAAAAGGGGGTGAGATCTCATGATATCCGCTTTGCCTGGGCACTCCATCTTCGACCAGCCTTTCGAGGTCCCAAAAATGGTCAAACATGACCAAGGTTATCCAAAACTTGGCCGAGGGCCAACAGGCCCCCAACACTCACCTGTGACTCATCCCCAGACACTCTGACCTGGGAAACTCTGCTTCAAAGGCATCGAGCTTGGCTCAATCTGCCTCAACTTGCTGCTTCGCGAGAGTCTCCTGCTCGGAGAACTCCTGGATGAATTTCTCTGTGACCAGTCCTTCCAAGCGTTGTTTCACTGAGGTGACTACTTGTTATAGCTATTATTCTTGTCCCTCTATATCCTCAACAAGTGTGCAGGCTTCATCCTATACCGGTTAGAGTCTCTGGGTTACTTCCATGACTTTACTCTAGATGGCATGGACCTGCTGTTGAACTATGCATTGTTCTTGTGAACTTTTCCTCTTCTTGACTGATGAAAGTACCTTCAGTTGTGATTGCACTATCACTGCTTTTTTCTTTGCTTCCTGGAGCTGTAACTCCAATGTCATTAGTTCTGGGTCCTCTCCAAGGTCCTCATAATTCTACGCACTTTGATTGCTTAATTGCTTGCAGTTTGAGGCCAATGCCTTGATTCTTTCTACTATGCTCCTGGCATTTTCTTCTCTCTGGTCTCACACTTCCTCTAGAGTGCTTGGCTTTGCTTGTATTTCTAGTTCTTCCACTCTTTCTTGAAGCTGCTGAATAACTTAAATGAGCTTCTCCACTTGAATCTCTACTGTGTCTTGTTCTATCTTTGTGAGGCCTGACACAGAGTGAAGTGCTCTAGTGACTTCCTCCTTCACTCCCATTTGTTCCATGAGTAGTTGTTCTTTTTCCTTCTAGATCTGCGTTGTATCCTTTACAAACTTCGCCTGGAGGTCATATTTCTCTTGCTACACAATCCAACGTTTCTCTAAAGCTTCCTCCTTTTCTTTCTTTAATTCCTATGTGGCCTGCTATGTTTCCTCCTAGACCCAAAAAAGGAGAGCCTCTGTCGAATATACTAATCTGCATAGTTGGGCAGGCTGATATCCTATTTCTATTCCCCCTAATGACAACGACACAGTAGACACTATGCGGTAGGAATAAAGATCATGTTGTACCCCTTTGAGCTCCACCTCGATCCTGTCATACAATGTCTCCTGTTTGGCTTTGCTTCGCTGCAAAATGTCCTCTGAGGTATCTGATACAACGACAATGATGAGGTCAATATCATCCACTATAAGTATAGTCTGTAAGTGTGGTTTATTAGCACGTGATTTATTCCACACTGAGGGTATCTATGGAGAAACCTTTATTTTCTTGGATGAATTTGTCTTCGTAAGGGGATCCTTAGGCGGTGTTACTTCACCCTGTTCCTGCTTGTCTTATTCCCCTTCCTCCTCTTCTTTGTCTACTTCATCACCTCCTCCCCCTTCAGGTGAATATGGTGTAGTCTCCTTTGATGTGTTGTACATTTCCTATACTTCTTACTTCTTCTTCTTTCTATTTCTGGGTCCATCATACTCTTCTCGGGTGACTACAAGACTTCCTATGAGGTTGGTGTCGGAGAGTTCTGTCTGTTTGACCGATACACAAAACTCTGCAGGACATTCCTTGTTTATTTCTTCCATGTCCTCCTCTGTAAGTTTGTAATAGGATTGGAGCTCTTCCTTGTGTTCATCCCCACGTGAAGTGATGTAAATGAAATTCCTATTTGCGCAAAAATTCACAAGTGGCATGAACCTGTGTCAGGTTTTCGACGTCATGCAAAGGAAAGATTCAATGGCCCTCTTTAGCTGTAAATAATATGTGTGGAACACCGCATTGGATTTCCATTGTTTTTCCATGTCACTCGAATACCAGAGCATAGTGAAATTCACAGCCAGTGACTCGGATGGCTCAATTTTAGGGAAGGTCGGTCCTTCCAACATCTCCCAAGTGATGAAGGAAATGAGAATCAACAACCAGCTAAAATGAAACTCGTAGCCCTGGTCCTATTCTTTGTGGTAATCTTGCTCCAATTGATTGATGAGGTAGCTCGCCCAATTCATTTTCATCCCTTCGACATATTTTCCTGCGAGGTCGACAACAAACCCTGTGACCTACATTAGTTTGTTCTTCCTGATGAGATTACTAGCATTCAACTGGAAAGCTAGGCAGACTGCGCCATTTTGGATGCAGGCTACCTTTTATCCCCGCTTCCAATTCTCTACATCGTCGTAAGTTTCTTTTATGCGTTATGCTAGGGCATGATCTACAACCTTCCCTGGGTAAAACTCCAGAGGTTCGGGTTCTTGCATGCTCAATCTGGTGATCCGATGGATCAACGTCGGATCTATGGTGATGCATCGATCCAACCATAGGTAACCACCATAGTAGCATGACAGGAGGATTTTAATGCACGTGTTAACCTCCTGATGTATGTCGAAGTGTGGTATCTTCATCACATTAAGGATCGTTGATCTCGCGATGTCTGTGGTCCACAGCTGGGGGATTATCTTCGACTTATTCACCGCTATCTTAGTCAAGTACTTGTGTGGGGCGAGCATTCCATAATTCTTGTGGTCTCCCAAATTGAAATCACTGATCTTTAGTATCATAATCTATCCTAACTGCATTCCAACTACGTGTATCCCCTTCGGGAGGTACACATTGATTAGTGTATAGTCAAAGTCTCTTGGGACAGTGTCACAACTAACCGCGCTAGCCAGAGGTAGGATATAGTTAGGCAGGATTGATGGGATGAGCTTCGCATTTTCCAATTCGTTGCGATGCTTGCTCTGTTTCTCTCTCAAAGTTTGGGATGGCCTAGATCGATGTACAGTCGATGGAGATGCTTGCACTCCTCTTGTCAACAAGGCCTTCCCTCCTGCGGATAGGATATTCTCATCCATGAGGTCTATTAGGATCTCTTCGACAAATTTCTCTACTACGCTAAGGTCGCTCAACATACACACTCGAGATCATATATCTCAGGTAGATGGACAACCGCTCAAGGTAATCAGAATGAGTGGCGAGGTCTCAATAAGCACTGCATGAAAGAAATTATTTCTCTATGGGATCAAAGAATAAAAATTGGGAAAAGTGTCCCCGGTAAGACATTTGGTGAGTTAAATAGCTAGCATCGTATCAGACTCCTCCAATGGGCAGGAATGCCTCAATCAATACAATTCCATCTATTATGGTGTGGTCCCAATGGTCCAATGGTGAACGTTCCGGCAATAACTATGTTTCTATCCGTTCTAGAGAATCATTCTAACGGTCAGGACGCCTCCAACTGTCATATTTCTTTGTCATGGCGAAGTGCCAGTCAGTGTTTTTCTTCTATTCCAGTGAGGTTCAAGTTTTGCAAACCTTCCTTTTGCGAACTCCTCTCTAGAACCTCCTACAATTTTTCTAGCTTTCCTTTATTCTTACTGAGCTTCCTTTCTTTCTTCCTTGTGATATGAAACTCTGGAGTCCTCTTTCCATTCTTTTTTTTATCTTCTCTTAGTATAGTAACTTCGCACTGTTGAGGATCTTTCACAAAGTTTGAGGATAATACTTCTTCTCTTACTATTTCTGGAGTGGGTTCTCTATTCTTCTACATGGATAGGTTCTTTAAGACTTCTTCTATTCTTTCAACTTCAACAGCTAAGTCTTTGGTCCTCAGTTGCTTCGACTTGTCCTCTTGTTCTTCTATTAAGCACGTTATTCTCTTAGCCATGAAATTCCTTAATTCTTTCTTTTTCTGTTCTATAGCTTCCTCTTCTTCTCTCCTTCGAATCTAATCTCTTTCAATCCAAGTCCTTCCTAACAAAAGTGCAAAAGGGGCATTGTTCTCAAAAAAATGAATGACCTCGAATCCTTCTTCCGTCGATGTTCCATGAGCAATCATAGGCACATGACTAAGTCTTCCACATAGGGTTATCATCTTTCCTTTAAACAATCCTATTCTTCCCAATGAAGGAACCATAACAGGCTTTCCTAAGATTCCCCAAGTACTTTATGTCATGATGTTCACCTGTGTTTATGCATCCAATACACAGTCTATGTCGAAGTCTCCTATTCTTGTTTCTATGCACTCTTTCTCTTTTAAGATCTATGATAAACTAATGTCTCTGTGATCATTCAGTGTTTCTTTCATCTGCAATAATATAGCCTCTAATTTTTTCTAGTTCTTTGACATATTCTTAGTCTCTTGACCTTCCTCGTGGTTTTCTTGTCTCATGTTCATCTTATCAACTTTAGAAATCATTCTAGGGAAATATAAAACTTCATGTCCAGTAGATTTACAACAAAGGCAAATAGGACTTCTACCTAGGAATTTCTTAGCAAGATGTCCTGGTCTTCTGCATCTATAACAAAGAGTCAATACTCTCTTTCTCTTAAACAATCCCCAACCTTTCTTTTATTGTGCACTAGGATCACAGTGATAGACGTTCAAACAATTATTTCTATGGTCCTGCATCCACTTGTTAATCCAACAATTCTTTCTATGCATAGGGATAACATATCTTTCACTATTTCTATCATATTTATTCATATCACATCTTCTTTCTTCTAGTTGTGCCCTAGTTTTTAGACTAGGACAAAATCGATCAAATATACCTATATCCATTCTTTCGAAAAAAAAAATCCACTTATCTTACATTTATCAGAGCACCAAGCTTTAATATCTTACCTATTTTCTTCAGATCGGACTTCTCTTCTTGGCACAGATCTTCACAAGTCAAGTAGAGTATTGTGCACTACAACAATAGATCTACGCACAGAGCTTTCTCTTTTCCTTACTTGCCAACAATCATAGTTTCAGTCCTAGAAATGGAACCATTTGTTGGCACAGGGGCAAACCTAGGGTTCAATGCTTCAACAATGCACCAAAAAAACCCTAACTACTGGCCCTTTTGGCAACACCTACGAAGAAGATGAAGTCTCACCAGAGGTAGAGGCAGGGGGGTTGCAGGACTCAAGTGTCTACAACCTATCTGGGACACAAATCTATGATCGCAATACTTAATAGAGCACTTAGCAGTTAATATTCATTATTCCTTAGTCCTTTATCCACATCATAGGTAAAACCCTAATTACAAAGCAGCACAATATTCAACAAGATCCAACACTTCCAAGCACTTAGCACATAGAAATAAATCAGATCTAGCATTCATTCATATCACTAACCACTAATCTACTCCATCATATGTATCTAACATATATAAATATTCAATACTAAGTATAAATCACATCAATAACACAAAGAAATCACAACACAGGATGTACATGGTTCACCCCAGTGTGGGGCTACATCCACCAACTCTTCATCTTCTTTATTATCTTCTTTCAATCCTCTTACATGCACAGAGCCACAAAACCAAATCTGCATAGGACAGGAGATCTAAGCATACCTCACCAAATCCTCCTTCCATGAGTTAGGTCACAACACAAATCCTTCTTACACAATATACACACAAGATTCTTACAATCACTTGCACTTAGCTCTGCAAGTCTTAACACATAGTATGCACAAAGCCTCTAGCTCCACACTAAGCTAATTCTACTAGGTATCTAGCTTCTTACATCACCTAGATATCTATTTATACATTAAAAATGGGGCCTAAACATGGGTAAACCCATGTGTTGACATCCCATACACATTACATAAACCCTAATCCCCAAACATCCTGCAAAAGGGGGAGAGATCACGCGATCTCCACTTCGCCTGGGCGCTCCATCTTCGAACAGCCTGTCGAAGTCCCAAAAATGGTCAAACACGACCAAGGTTCTCCAAAACTTAGTCGAGGGCCAACACGTATGTACGGTAACACATTCTGGTAGCCCCAAAGGTGTGGTTAAGGAACCTAAGTTTGTTTGAATAATATTGTAATGAAGATCAATGAATCTTCATGTGACACTATTCTATATGGATATTACACGTCCTTCTATTTTCAGTGATATGTGGTATGTCACATAACTCCTCATGGTTAGGGAGATATGGCCTTGAGAATTTTAAGAACCCTTTGGAGTAATCTCGAAGCCCTTAGAAAGTAAACAAGAAGTCAATTATTCTAGAAACTCCTAGAAGACGTTTACTAGTCAAAGTGGTCATAACTAGGATTTAATCATGGGTAAAGTTGTTGCAATAAGAAAATAATTAAAAATAAATTAGTTGCAACAGTAAGTGGTGAGTTTACTAATTATGGATGAAGTGGTTGCAAATGGGTAAAGTAGTTGAAAGTGGGTTGTAAAAGAGGGAAGTTGGGATAAATAGTTAGAAGATGACCCCTAAAGGAAGCCACTTGGAGAGTATAAATAAGAGAGAAAGGAAATTTCATTAGCACCTATTGAGCACGTTGAATATCTATTTTGTGAAGGTTTATTATAGGTACATCATTGACGAATCTGAAGGAATGTAAATTTAAAGAAGAAAAAATAGTGGCGATAAAGTTCCATAGTTGCAGAGGGAAAGGGTTTTTGAAAAACCCTAATTATTGAGGCACTCGTGGGTCATATTATAGGTGTCAAGAGAGGAACTCATTGGTCAAATAGTGTTTGTCAAGTGAGGCACTGGTAAATTTGAGAAAAATGTTCGTAACATGCTACAAAAGATGAGCAAGGTAAGGTTATCAATGGTATGATGTTCCAGGTCAGTCACAGAGCTACAGGTATGATTGTATGTGTGTTTTGAAGGGTGTATGATGATGATAAATTGTTTAGTTCTTAAGCACATTCTTGAGGCATATCTTGGATGCATGGTGTAAACCCTAGTATATGGATTGATGCATTTCTACTGAAGGGTATTGTTGGTTATGTTGACTACTTTCTCAGTGATGTTATGGCACTTTGTTTATGAGGAAAATCATGGTAATGTGATCATATCTAGATATATATAATTATATATTGAGGCATAGTATTGGTACATGTTTAGAGGCACTATTGGCTACATAGAACTTGTTCTATTAAATGTGTTGAGGCAGATATGATGCAGTATATTGCCAGTGGTACATTATTGGCATATATTGTAGTACATTATGAGAGGCATTTGTTAGTGGTTTTGGTTTATGAGTGGCACATGTTTGAGGGTATTTGGTTAAGCTATATTGTTGAAGTTATTGGTATAGGTTGAGGCTGCATAACATACTGTGAGGGTTTGATGCATTGTTTATGTAAGGGTTTATGATATCTGGTTTATGGATAGTGTGATGTATTGATAGAGGTCTCTTGTTGGTTATCTTGGTGTATGTTATTGATATATGGTTGAGGTACATGATTGGGTACATTGATGAGACACATAGTTGATGAGATGGAATAGACATGAGGTACATGGTGATCTTGGTACATCTTGTTGAGCCATTGCTTGGTTGAGTTGACGCACTTATTGATGGTATGGGTTGAGGTATAGGTTTGGTGCATGGTTGATGTTACAAGTTTGGTGCATGGTTTATGTTATAGGTTGATGCATGGTTGAGTCATGGTACAAGTTGTTGTGACAGTGACAGGTTCGATAGGTTGGAAGGTTACAGGTTGATAGTGAAAAAGTGACAGTGGTAGTATTATTTATTTCACAATTATATTTCAGAGCGGTTGGACGGGGCAAGGAAAGGGGATTGTATCCTCCTTCTAGTTGGTATCATAAAATCAGGGATTTGGAGCTTATTTTAGGTTGGATTCAGATAAATAGGTGGTTTTAGCTAGAGAACCCATGGGGTTGTAGCCTCCTTTTGGTTGGAGCCAAATAATTTAAGGAATTGTACCTTCCTTTAGGTTGGAACTTGAGAAACAAGGGGGTTGGAGCCTCTTTCTAGTTGGAGCTCAAGAATTGGAAGTTGGTGCTTCCTTGAATGTAATTCTTTGACATATAAGAAAAGCATTCCTTGGTTTTCTCCCGCATTGGTTTTCCACATCAATAATGAAGTATTGTGTATTTTTGGATGTGTCTATGATTGTTTATTATGCATTGATGGATGATATTGTTTATGACGAAATAATATATTGATGATGAACTAATGATCATTGTTGAATAAGTCAAAATAATATAGATTGTGGTTAGAAGTGGAATAAAGTGTTCATATTGATTCACCCCCCTTTTCAATATTCCAACAATTGGTATTAGAGCAGGTCCTTCAAGAAGAATTTGAACCAATCCAAGGAGATAATGGAATATGATAAGATTGGAGCGCCAATGTTTGACAATCATAATTATGGGTTCTTAAGTATAAGGATGAAAACATTTTTATATGCATAGGGATTTGATGTATGGTGAGATGGATACAGAGCACCAGCCACTCCCCCAACAGAAAAGGATGGAAAGAAAGTTGAAGAAAACAATTCAAAGGATAAAGGTACTATTTTGAACAGCCTTGCTAATCTCGTGTTTGTTAAAGTTATGCATTGTGATTCTGCTAAAGATCTATGGGATAAGCTTCAAAATATTTATGAAGGATATAATTTTGATCAACTGAAAAATGAAAGAATATGAGGACATTGTAGACTACTTTCTGAGAATTGACTAATCAATGAACGCTATTAAAGGTCTGGGAAAATAAATGAAGGAAACAATCATTGTTCAAAAGATACTCATGTCTTTACCTATGAGATTTTATCCAAATATTTCATCTTTCGAAAAAAGAATAGACCTAGACACCTTGAGCATGGATGAGCTACACATAATACTCACCACATATGAAATTAGAACAGAACAAGAGAACCCAATCACAAAGGAAGCAACAATCAAAGCATCCAAGAAGACAAATAAAAAGAGCAAACAAAAGAAAAATTTAGAATGTATTTGTAGCGATGATTCAGAGGAAGATGAAGATATGTCAAACTTCGTAACAAAATTGAAAAGAGGGACCAGTAAATACAAAGGTAAGATTCCATTGAAATGTGTTGATTGTGGTAAAATTGGTCATTTTGCAAATAAGTCTCCTTATTCCAATAAGTTAGATAGTGATGAAGAGGAAGAACCCAAGAAACAAAATAAGTATCAAAAGGGAAATGGGAAACATAAAATGAAGGTCTTCAATCAAAATCTATACTCAAGAGAACAATTTTCCTCATCTGATGAATATGATGAAAGCGACAATGATTCAAAAATAACACTATTTATGGCTAAGGAAAATTAGAAATGGACCTCCGATTGTTCTAGAAAAGAAGGAGAAATCGATCTCGGAGAAGAGTTAATTAGTGACTTAGAAGAACTAAGGAAAGAAATAAAGAAAAACAAGTCACTCAAAGCATAACTAAAGATAAAATAAGCCCAAAATTTCAACTTGGAGGAAGTTGAGAAGATAATCATGAAGTTTAAAGTCCAGCTAGAAGAGGATTGAAGGATTGAAGAAATACTTAGAAGTCATCTAGAAGGGAAGGAGAAGATGATTAAAAGGTTGGGAGCACAAGTAGTCACTCTAATAAAATATCTTCAAAAGAAGGACATGCAGCACGATAACACCAAAACATTGGATAATATCATCAACAGTCAAAGGCCATACTATGATAGGTATTATCACTGAAAAATCGTACGCAACATTGCACGCAAATGGTTAATGAAACACATCAATGCCAACAACAAATAGTCCACCTACAACACTGAAATGCATTCAAAAGGAAAAACACTATACAAATTGGGTCAAAAATTGACATGTGCATATTCACCAAAGGAAGCATGTGCACAGTGTGTGTGGGTCAACACAACCCTTAGAGCTCACAATGTGCCAAGTGAACGACTATGTACGAGAAAAGTTGTGCACTTCTATGAACGAGGCATTTATGGATATTATCAGCCCCTCAACCATTTATGGACCAACCCCCAACATGATTTGACCCTCATATCTGAGGGAAATCCGAATGGGAGGTTGGTTAAGGACTAGAGGGTGCCCTAAAAGGCCCCTTGTTCACACTATGAACCAATTAAAATTTTGCATGTATGAATGCTATAATAAGATCCATTGGTGCACTAATAAACCAATATCTTCATAGTATTTTTATGCTACAAGAATTCTCCCTTGAGAATCCTCTTTTCTCTTCGGAGCCTTTAAGAACCATTCCAATAGGCCATTCCACTCACCTCTTGAGGGAATAGGCATTGTTGTTCTTCACCATTTTCCATTTCTTCCATTGTATGAAGAGATCTCCATTAGGGAACTCAAGAGCCCTCCCAAGGAGGAAGAGGGGAATCATAAGTCCCTATTTTTCTCTACGGTGTTTTGCTTACTAATCTATTGGTCCATTGGTAACATTATGTTGGTCATTGTTTGATTTTCATGGTTCTAAGTTTCTCATGCTTTCTAAAATTTATCTATTAGTTGTTTTTACTTTATTTATTTGTTTATACATGTGTTTGGGTTGTTTAACCCACTCACAAACTTATGTCTTGTCTAATAGGCTCATTTATACATGCAAGTGTTGTTGTTTTGCTCACCCAAGTGACAAAACCAACACAACAGATTGGCGACCGTATTGGGATAGATATTAAATTCCTCCCTATTTGAGCTTAGAGAGAACATCATTTTGGTTGTTTTGTCTTGCAGGTACCAAAACCGTCCTAGCCCAACCTGCCAAAGTCAAAATTCAGAGCTGGGGAAGGAGTATTTCACTTGGAAACTTCTCCCCCGACGTGTGATAGGGAGTGCACAGATTTTACTACCCACAGACACACACACAACACACTGTGCACGCCATAGGATCCTTTACACTACGCATTGTGCACCCACTGCACACCTGTCAGAGTTGTAACCTATGCATATCTCCAATTTTTCAAAATTGTAAGGGTTTTTATGATGATTTGAAGGCCCCTAGCCTTCATATTTTTGATTTCATGCTCTTTGTATGAAAACTACACTCCACTTAGACTCATTTCCCATATGAAAGGTTAGCTAAAATAGGCACTTAGGCACTAAAAAGAACCAATATTCTCCTCTTTTTCTTTGGTATCCACATGGATGGCTTATTTGGCTTGTAAAATTTTAAAGTTGAGATTGTTTCTTTTATACATAAATCACTTACATTGGGACTAGAAGTTAAAATTTGACCCTCAAGTATGCTCTTCTCTCGCACCCTAGTGTGAAATTGAGAATAAGAAAGGTGGTTAAAGGGACATTTCATCTCCCTTAACAAAAATCTTTAGGAGAAGACAAAGCCCCCCTAGGGCTCCTCTTAGTTTTTTGAAATCATCTTAAAGTTTTGTAAGGGCCCATACATTCCCACATGTTGCAAACTTAGGATAGTTTCTTGAAATTGCTTTCTTAGTTTACATCATAATATAGAGAAGTTTAAATATCAAAGTAACAGGCCCATATATTCCCACATGCTTGCAATCTAGGATAGTTTCAAATATTTCTTAGAGTAGACAACATTTATGGAGTTTAAAGGATTTGTAAAGGACCCATATGTCCACATTTCTAGTTCTTTAGGGCTTTAAATATTCCGCAAGGTTGTACCAATGACACTTAGTAATCTAGGTAAAAAATATTTGTAAGGACCAAAGGAATCCCACATGTTGCAATCTCACACTTAACTTATTAAAATCTTGGCACACTTTCACTTTCTCACACACAAAGTCACTCCTCACACACATAATTTGTATTTTGAATAGTGGAGGTATTTTGAAATTATCCACACCCAATTAATTCAAGCGAGATTGGTTCACACACCCAATCTCTCAGCCCACCACATCTAAAAAATTTCTAAAAACCCACTAAGTTTTCCTCCATGGGAGGTGCCAAAAGAATTATTTTAGTCTAGGTAGGATCTCGGGGGTACACATCCAAATAACCCCCCGTTATCTGGTTCTCACGTTTTCAAACAATAGAAGTTGAGAAATAGGGAACTTTCAAATCCTCCAATTCAAGTGTTCCTACACCATAAGGCAGGGAGATGCCCATGAACGGTTGAAGACCGAGATCTAGTTTTTATGTGCATCCCTCCTTGAGTCACCCAACTCTTGGAAGGGCATCCAACCCGTGACCCATTTATGAGGCCAAAAATCTAAATTCCGCACTTTGACCAAGGTACCTAGTGAACAAACTTAGGACATCTACCCAGTTGGTGATTGTGGGTTGAAATCGCACCTTGATCAGATTATGTGTGGCTATTGATCAGATTATTTCAACCTTCACTAGTTCCTCTTTCGATGGATTCAAACCCCAATGTCGAGTAATTTTGGAAGGCCCAGTGTTGTTTGAGAAGAAGGATGATACGTCTTTTAGGACATGAGCATTTGTTTTTATTGTTACCCCACGTGAACAAAATCCACCTAGCCACATGCTTGTTTGTTTTACTATTGATTTATGTATGATGTCCTTTTGATTACATGCAATTGTGAGTTATACTATCTTGTGAAGGTACAAAATAAACAAAATCTCTTTTTCATTTATTTTATCTTGTCACCATTTGCATTCATTCACTTTGCTATTCGAAAACCATAGGGGACCCACAGAATCCCCATCATTCCAGACACTTGCAGAATCTTCCTCCTATTCTAGGAGGAGTCCCTAGTCTTGCCAACTCACTGCCTTAACCATATCACACCATCGTGAGTGATACTATTTTGGGATCAACTTTACTTGGTTCCACATTTCTTGCGTCCTATTCCCAAGGCCATCCATCCACTAGTTCTCCTTAACAAGGAAGAGTTGGGAAAACTTCCTCTCAAGGGAGAAGCACAAACCCACTAAATCTCTCTCAAGGAACAGGACCAATACTTGCCCACATGATGGATGGAACTAATCCTCCACCAAATCTCCCTATGCCATACTTGGCATCCCTTAACATTCCAAATTTAACCAAACTCATGAATGATCCCATTTTTCATGATCCCACTTGGCCCAATATGCCTACCAAACTACCTTCAGATATTCCAAAGTTTGAAGGATAATTGGGGGAAGATCCCACGAACCATATTATGAACTTTCACTTATGGTGTTCTTCCAACAACATCTTGGATGATTCCATCCACCTAAGGTTGTTTCAACGCACTCTCACGGGTTCCTTAGACAAATGGTATGTGGAAGAAAAATCAGGGTTCCATGTGACCTTTGAATCATTGACCAAGGCCTTTTTGTCCTTTTTCCAACTACCGGTTCGTCATGATACTAGTTTAGAACTTCTCTCAGAGTTCAAGAAAACCACTCTTATCCATATAGTTGATGACATCTATGAGTGGTGTCGGTGCCATAGTTTGTGTAAAGAAGAAACCACCAAAGAACAATGGCTTGATTGGTTTCTCAAATCACTTGTCTCTGTTATTTCCAAGCATGTAGCATCCACCTTTCCTCAGTCAAAATAGGAAGCCATCAAAAAGGCTCAACAGTTTGACCTCATCTATGCCCATTCAAGTTCCTTATAAACAGTGTTACCTAATGCACCCAGACTCATACCATTTGGCCAGGACAAACATGGAATGTCCCACGCAGCGGATGGGTTGATTAGTTATATGAACCATATCAACCCTTATGCCCACCAATCACCCACTTATGGTGCACATCAATATCCACAAACATCTGGAGGGACGTCATATTACCCTCCTCCCACTCACCAAAAATCATATCATGTTGCTCCCCATCCACCAATGGGTGGTCCCTCACCAGTACCCATGATGCATCTAGTCTCTCAACCAAGTATGGGTCCACCTTCTACCTCCTCATACAACCTTAGCACTAGTGAAAGCGCTTCAAATTACTACATTCCATATGGATCGTCGCCACAAAACAATCCATATTATCTATTCCCTGGTCCTCCACATCGAGTTGCTCCTCCACCAGGACAACCACATGTCGGTGTTAACTTTGTTCAACCCTCCCCCATTCAACAAATTCAAACTTCTGAACAAATGAATATGGAAAATCTGGCCCATCTTCTAAATAATGCCAAGAATAAAGGGATAAACTGAAACAATAATAACCCAGGACTAGGAGTAAATAACCCCCAACAAATCCCCCCCATTGGGGGAAACCAGAATCAAAGCAACCAAAACCCCCAAGGGGGAAACAATAAAAATCAATCACAACAAGGGAGGAACAATAACCTCTAGAATAACTTCCCTTTCACTCTATGTCATGAGTATGGACATTATAAAAACCATTTCCCCCAAATCGCCAACTTCAAATAGATGAAAGAATCCATGAATGTGCAACATCCTCCAGCGCCACCTACCCCTCAGCAGGCCCCACAACAGTACTTGCAACAACCACCCTGACCATTTTTCAAAACCCTATTTCCAAACCAAGGTGTGATGAATACCCAATAGTATGTACACCCTGCTTCACTCGAAATAGGGAAATATCAAAAACCGGGTCCTAATCAAATTGGAAATCCGACTGATCGTAACATCCTCCTTACCAATGAAGAATATATTATTCTGTAAACACATGGTCGCTAGTACGGTGTTCCCCTTGAATCTACCTCAACCACCTCATAAATAGCTCCAATTATATCTCGACAACCATTGATGATTCCACGACATAACACTAAACCCAACCCTCATATATCGTTACAATGAAACGTACATAACCTTCATGCTAGGCCAACCCATAACTACAGTTTGGTCGATGAATTAGCACAATATCCTACAAGCATGTCTATATTGGAGGTCCTTCGAACCTATCCAACTCAACAGAAATCCTTGCTTTCTGCCTTGGGGGCAGCTGACCCAACAGATACTAGACTCGTCACTTTTGATCTAGATAGCGGAGAACCATGACTCCCTGCCCTAGTAGCTTTTCAGATACTAGTTAAGATCTAGAACATCACAGTTCATCGATGTATCATCAATGAAGGTGCATCCACATGCATTATTTCCAAAGTTGTATGGAAGAAACTTGGCTCACCAGAGCTAGTACCATCCACCATCACCCTTAATATTATGACGGTTGGCCATCATCCCTTGAAGGGCTCTTCCAAAATGTCCTTGTATAACTTGGGGGGAAAACCATCTTAATCAACATTGAAGTTATCAATGCCCCACTTGATTACAATATCTTGTTTGGACGTAGCTACATGTACACTATGAAGGTGGTAGCCTCTTTTGTGTTTTGAATGATGATGTTCCCACACAACGGGAAAATTTTCACCATTGACCAAATTACACATTACTAGTCTAATCATTCTGTAGACATTGATAACATTCTTCCTCTTGTCCACACTAGCTCGGATGCTTATATGGTCATCGACATGGGTCCCAAAATTTTCAAGGAGCCATCCTTGTTAGGGCCATATCATGGAGCACCATCCCTCCTACACCCTTCAACACAAGTGTGTGTATTATCTTCTAATGGAACCGAAATCAGAGCCAATACTCCTACCATCGAGACACCTCCCCACATCTGAGAAGTTCCACCAGTTGGAGAACTATTACCTTAGGAATTCCCTGAGAAATCCACTGCACCACTTATCCCATATTTCTCCCCCCCCCATTTCTAGGGGAAAATCCCAATTTGGGAGACAGTCCCCCAACCCATTACCCAAATTCCCTTCTTCTACCCCCCACCTGGAGTCCAAGCATTCCAGGTAGCCATGACCCTTACCCTTCTTAACATGGTTCTTTCCATCCCTGTATGGTATCTTAATCCACCCATGATAATTCCTCAACCATCTCTCCCTCATCAAACAGCGGGAATACCGATGCATATCCTAGTACAGGCTCCTGCCACACCACCATCACCCACAATTGTTGGCACCACTGCCACTGTTGGGGGCATATGAAACAAGAAATATACCACAACTCCACTTCCTCCCTAAGTTCAACCTCCTTGCACACTATGCAAAATAGAAGGGAACCCCACTAATCGATGTCCTACTCTTCCTGAGTTATGCAATTTGATCCAACTCCCTAGAGAAACCACAATGCTCTCCACTCCATCAAGTACGTCCACTGCTACTACAGAGTCCTCCACTGCAAGAAATAAATGGTTGAGAACCAAATTCTCTTGATCCATCTGTTCAGAATATGTCCATTACACTCATCATTTCCCAACTCTACCTCAATTTCTCCAAACATTAGTCACAGTATGCCAAGCATCTCGGTTAGAGCCCTCTCAACCCCCCCTTCCTGAAGCTCACATCACTGACATTCAATATATTTCATTACCATTCTCCATGCGAATGAGGTACCCTCCATAATATAGGGACATTAATTTAATGTCTAGTGGTCCCTCGTACCCTCTACACAATATCCCATATGTGTCCTCACCACTTGAGGACACTAACACTTACCCATTGATAGTTCCCCCTGTCACCTCCCAGGATCCCCTGTACTCTCACATTTTTCACTGCAAATAAGATATCTTGGATAAACTCACTACCCCTGATTTCCCATGGAATGTGCTCCATCATCGATCAATTTTTCTTTCAAAAGAGGCCTTTCATCCTCCTACCCAAGCCTCCATGTGTGCAATCAAAAGAAAGGATTTTATTCCTCTAGGGCATATAGACTAGTTCAACAACCCTATCTCTTCCCCAGATGCTTTTGAAGAAGGCAGCATGGCCAACACCTCCCCCACCGTCAAAATTTACATTTCCATTACACCGGGAATCGTATAAGAAATCATCATTGGCGCCACATGCTCCCTTGAAGAACTCACTACCTATAAAGCTCTCTTTCACGAATACCAGGATATTTTTTCCTAATCGTATATGAAGATGCCTAGCCTCGATCCTTCTATCGTTGAACATCGAATCGACACATGGACCGATGTTGTCCCATTTTGTAAAAAGCAACACCCTCTTCACCCATCCAAAGCTACGGCTATCAAAGTCTAAATTGACAAGTTAAGCATTGCTAGGTTCATTTACCCCATTGCATACACTTCATGGGTCTCCAACCCTGTCCCCATTAACAATAAATAGGGCATTATTCATGTCTGCACCAACTTTCACTATCTCAACCATGCTTGTCCCAAAGACAACTTCCCATCCCCTTTTATTGACCAAATTATCGATGACTATGCTGACCATGAGGCACTATCCCTTATGGATGGGCTCTCTGGCTACAATCAAATCCAAATCCATCTAGCAGATCAATATAAAACCTATTTTACTACCCCGTGGGGTACCTTTTCCTATCACGTCATGACTTTTGGACTCAAGAGCACAGGTGCTACGTTTCAACAGGTCATGACCTATGTTTTCCATGATCTTTCTCACATCATCCTTGCTTATTTGTATGACCTCACTGCTCGATCCAAAAAATGAACCCAACATTTAGACAACTTACGCTTCATATTCTAATGATGTCGCTAGTACAATATCTTCCTGAGCCCCCTCAAGTGCATATTTTGCATCACGATCGGACACCTCCTTGGGTTCATTATTTCCCAACACATCATCATGGTGAAAACCCTCAACGTCCAAGCGATCACAAAAATTCAACCACCTAAGAATTTACTCCAATTGTAAATCCTACAAGGCAAATCCAACTTTTTACGTCGCTTTGTCTCAGACTACACCACTTGCACACACGGTTTTCTCCACCTCCTGCATCATGATATCCCATTTTGATGGGACGAACATGCTCAAACAGATTTTGATGATTTAAAAGTCTCCTTATCCAATGCCCCTTTGATTAGTCCCCCAGACTATGATCATTATTACATACTCTACTTGTCAGCCTCAACCGTCTCAGTAGTAGGATTCCTCATCCAATTAGGGGATAATGGGAATGAACAAGTCATTTACTACATTAGTAAAAATCTTTCAGGAACACCCTTCAAATACAATCGTCATGATAAACGCTCCCTAGCAGTTGTCCTAGTAGTCCAAAAGCTACACCATTATATCCTGCTTCAAACTACCAAGGTCATAACAGGTTCCAACCCCATGCAGTACTTTCTTAGTCGATGGAAAATTAATGGCAAATTTTCCCGATGGATCATTATCTTCTAAGAATAGGACCTACATTTATCAACTCCCAAAGAAATAAAGCACTTGTCCTCGCTAAACTCATTACAACATTTCCCTCAGACGTTACAACTTCCCCCGTCAATATGGATTTTCCCAACGAACACCTCTTCTTCATCCCATTCGATGACCCCTAGTACGGAGACCTCCTCGTCTACATCCAAACACAAAATTTTGGGTCTCATCTCTCTCAAGACAATCATCGATGCATTTACCATCAAGCCCCTCAATGCCTACTCATCATAGATGTCCTCTATTGACGTGGGGTCAACACCATTCTTCATCGATGTCTAACCATCGATGAAGCTGACAAAGTCTTAAACGATTTACATAGTGACGCTTGTGGTGGTCACCTCTCAGGTATGACCAACGCTCAAAAAATCATTCAAGAAGGATTCTTCTAGCCCAAGTTGTTTCATGACTACATCCACACTGTCAAGCGATGTGACAAATGCCATCTTTATGAAAACAAAGCACAAGAACCCCCAGCTCCTCTACATCCAGTCATCACAGCTGACCCTTTCTGTAAATGGGTCATAGACTTCATGACTTCCCATCCTCCATATAGTAATAGACACAAGTACATTATCATGGTTATATATTACTTTACCAAATGGGTCGAAGCCATGACCACTTTCAACAATACCATTGACACAACAATGCATTTTTTCTTCAACCACGTCATTACCCGATTCAGAGTCCCCCTACAGTTAGTGTCTAATCATGGTAAACACTTTGAGAATGAGATATTTTCATAACTCTCCTCAAAATTAGGCTTCTGTTATGAGTTTTCCTCCCCATACTACCCTCAGTCCAACAGACAGGTCGAGGTTGTCAAAAAAGTCCTCAAAACCATGCTACAACGTACCATCAACAAACATAAGACCAACTAGAATCATATGTTCTTTTTCGCGTTATGGGATTATCGCACAGCAATCAAAACTGCCACCGTTTTTACACGATTCCACCTCGTCCATGGGATTGAAGCCACTCTCCCTATCGAGTGTGAAATCCCCACGTTACACACTACGATTGAGCTATTACCTGAAACTTCTCTAATGGAGCAGCACCTATTGACCTTATAGTCACTGGATGAAGATCGTCAATATTCTTTACAGAACAATGAGGTAGCCAAAAAATGGTCCAAATACACCTTCAACCGCCATGTCAACCTTCGCTTATTTAACAAAGGAGATCCTGTTTTATCCTACAATATTGTATATGATACTCTTGGCCATGGGAAATTCGAGTCACTATGGCATGGACCCTACATCGTCCAACACTGCCTAACTAAAGGCACATACATATTGGCCTCTCAAGAAGGATACCCTCTCAAAGAACTCGTCAATGGGTTGTAATTAAATAATTTTTATGCCTCAACATGGCCATCCTACCTTAGGTTTTTCTTTGTACACATTTGTAGAGTTTTTAGTCTTGCTTTCAACCCCCAGTCCTCATGTCTGATCTATCCTTTGTGTGATTGACAAATGCATCATCCATCAGCCTACCACATCATTTACGCTGACGGTGCCAGACGCCGGACCCATAATCTTGCTTCGGTCGCTTGGGCCCTCTATACTCCCTCACATGTACTGCTCCACTCTAGTTGCATATGTTTGGGCTTGACCACCAACAACCAAGCTGAATACGACATCATCATTGGTCTCCTCACCGAGGTCAGTCACTGCCACATTCCTGACCTTAGCGTTCTATTAGATTCCTATCTTGTCATTCTACAACTAAACAATGTATGTCACATTTGCGATCCTTGCCTCTTTCACAAATACCCGCAAGTTAGACTCATATCTCGCAAATTTGATTCAATCACATTTACACATATTCCAAGAAAATTTAATCAAATAGAAGATAACATGGCCAACCTAGTATTAGATTGGCATTTATCACATTAAAACATAATTTTATACATAAGCATCATACATTTGTCATAGCACATAGAAAATAAATCATAAGCATAAAACATAAACACGTGACGACACAAATGATCCAAAAAATATATGTCCATATATACATATATATATATATATATATATATAATCACATTTTCATAAATGTTTACAAAAATTACATATACATCGTCCATAGGCCATTTAGTCCCCCCCACCCCTATAGGTACAAAAATCGGTATCCACTACCCTATACAAAATAGGTATCAACTACCCTATACAAAGTGGGCTCCCAAGCTTCTATATACAAAACCCATCATTCAAGGTGCCCCCAAAACTCCTCCCCTAGGTCCTCTATTAGCTAGAGGCACCCAACTATTTGGAGGCCCTCCAGGTCCAAGGGGAAGTCGACTAGTCATCATTTCCCCCGCTACTGTTTCTCGATAGATCAAGGTCTGGCACTCCACTGGTATGCCCATGCAATTCTCTAGAACATCCTCATCCTGAATATGGACCCACATGGCCTTAGGTACGCCCTGCAATACCCACTCAAAGAGTCGGCGCAGGTCCTCTCCCAACCCTCCAGCCTTTGTCTTTGGCTCATGCGTTGGTCTACCACCAATGTCATCTTGTCTTCACCTCTGTCCTTCCCTCGGCTCTACAAGCATCAGTTTCACTGGTCCTCAACGAGCCATCTCCTCGACCATCTCTGCCTCTCGGCCTCGGGGTCCCACATCTACAGAAAAACACTAACAAGAGTGTCAACATCCATATATACATATACAATTAAATTCTAGCTATCAAAATCATAATACATAATCCAAAAACATACCTCTTTGATCCCAATCCTCCCCAGGAGGCAAAATCATATCTAGGTCATGTCAGTAATCCATACCACCATATGGATACCTCAGTATCACATGGGGCATATGTCGCCATACACGTGCCACCATGGCCGTGAAGTAATGGCCACCCTATCCACCTCCATGTCGGGCTAACACATGGCCCCACCGCATTAGTTGCAGCTCTCGTGGCCCAGTGGGATCAAGAAGAATCCCAGGGTGCAATAGATGAACCCTCTCTAGAAACTAGGCCACCATAATGGACCCAAAGGAGAAGTCACCAAAGTCAGATCTTCAACACTGGTTAACCTGTCCCATTATCCTAGTGTGAAGCATCAAACCCTAGGAAAAAAAGGTACCCATCAAGGGCCCACTCCACTATCCTCAGCTGACCTCCAGTGATCCATTGAGTCCCCAAGGATCTATATATCCTCACCACCATAGTGATGATCCACTCTGTAAGAAGGTCATCGATATCCTCAATCTGGATGACCAAACCCGACATTAGGTTTGGCCCCGAGCAGTGGTGAATTGTCAGGTCATCCACTCGCTCGTCCCTCAAAAGTTGGGGGTCCATAGGAAGGACCATACCACGGAATGGGAGCCCAGTCAAGAAGTATACATCCTTGAAATCCGATAATGTTAGTTGTTATCTTCTCACTATGAAGTAATGCATATGAGTGATCCACATCACAATCAGATACTGAAGCAGGAAATCCTATGACCATATCAGTGGACAGTCAAAGAACTTGAGCAACCTGCAGGCTGCCAAGTGTCTCTACATGCCCAGATTCTCTCTCACCGCCTCTCGTAGATGGTCTCAGTCATGATCTCTCTAGTGCACTATAATCGTAGTATCTGGAGTATGTTGATCACTTGCATCCACACAGAAACACTTGATTGGCCTCATCATCTATAACAAGCATAAAAAATTCAAAAATTTCAAAACCCTTAGCCTTTCCTCCTATGTGAGGATTTCCTCCATACAGGTGCGCACATGTGTGCACCTGTTCTTTGCACAACTGCTCACTAATTCACAACTATCTGAGAAACAGTTGTGCATCAGTGCAGAGTTGCCACCCAGATAGATGCGCACATCTGTGCACCTGTTCTTTTCATCGTTGTGCACTAATGAGCGGCTGTCTGAGAAACAACTGTGCATCATGTACAACTATCATTCAGACAAACATGCATCTCCTACGCTCCTGTATGTCTGTCCTCAACGCCCGGATGCACGGTTGTGCCAAGCATAGCTTCACACTATGCGTTGGAAAATGGATTATACCCGCACACATGTGCGCGGGTATTCCTCCTTTTCCCACGCACTGGTGGGCCCCAACCCAAACAATTCCCTATACAACCGTCCATACAGCCCCTACCTACATTCTACAAATTTCACACAATACAGGAGGATAGGACCACTAACCTGTCTCTCACCGCACTTGGATCGGTAGCCTCATGCTCCCATAATCTCCAAATCTCCAACTCTCGTCAATTCAGTTATGGTGATGGGTACAAATGAGGTGGCATTATGGGCCCACCAACGATATATAGTCCCATTTTCCAAACTTCCTCACTCTGTTACAGGAGCCTATACTCTATTTTTTTCGATCCGTTCTCAGCCACTGGATCATAGTCCCACCATCTACACATTCACATTCCTTGGGCCACCATTTGATCTTGTCCCCAGAGGAGCATTTTTCTCACGTCACGTTCAGGTACGCATGCTCATGTTCAATTTTATAAAATAGTGGTTATATGTTCTTTATCATCATATATTTTTCACGTTAGGTATTTAGTTTTCATGTGTGCAGGTACCTGTTCATCAAAGCGACGCATCCCCTTCAGGTATATGTTCGACAATGGCATGTAATTATTCCCCCTGTAAATCAATTGCATCTCCCAGTCACACCCTCTAACGTTTACCTTTAGGGTCCTTACATTTGGCTCTATAGTACCTTCACCTCTGCTACATTTTGGTACTGTCACCTGGTATCACTCTCCCCCACATGAGTTGTCCCATTCATAGTTCCCCTTGGCCACTTGACACTCATGTTAATTTCACCCCCTAGGGATGTGAATTCCAATAGTATTATGCACTTTCGAGAATGAACCCCATACTTCTTCTCATCATATTGCTAGCTTTCCCAATGGACTCCTAGTTCATATCATCTTAGTTCTATTTGAATTCACCCACGCAGTATCATTAGCCCTCTGTATCATCCACCATCATTTTTCCCATCTACAGATTATCCTCCATTCATTTACCTCATACAAAAACCCACCCATGGGGCCCCTGCCCTCCACCAGTTCTCTTTTTCAACTTGTACCTTAACATGCCAAGCCATCTTTCAATGGGGCACCCATTTCTGTATCTGTATCCTCAACCCTAATTATTCTTTATTTCTTTGGTAATTGTAAAAATCCTTGGTTTCAAGAATTTACTTAGTTTTGTTCATTGTCACCCTTGTTGGCCTTCTTTTTTCTTGGCAATGAAACCCATGTCTCCCTTGGTTGGGGCATTCACTCTTTTTTCATTCTGATGTCATTCACAAACCCTGAGTATCCCAAGTCCATGTACCTATGATCTCTTAGTTTGTCCACTTTGTTAGCCTCTAGCACATTTTAACCCCATATCTAGTCGTCCCCCTGACTCTAGATACAGTTTTACGGTTGCTGCCAATCATCCTTCAAAATTCCCCAACCAAGGGCAGTCTTGAGCCTCATCACATCTTGACTTCATTCATGTTAACTTTCCATACCTAATATCACCTCAGTGGATTTCAAGAAGCCCTTTGCTTCTTGGAATCTCGTCTCCCTTTATGTCGACATCAACATAGTTTCCATAAGGGTGACGGTATCTTGAATCTCATCACCTTTACAATGAGGAGTCTCAGACGACACAGAGAAAATCATCATTGGTCTTTGATTGTGTTGACCCCCATAACATTCGACTTCAGCAAACGCTCATGTTACGGTGGGTCTTGCTATGCGACTATTGCAGTTGTTTCATACCATCCAAAGACCTTTGAATTCATTAGGCCATCAATTCCTACAAGTCATTGACACTTCTTATAGTTTTCCTTTCCTCACTTGAGAGTTTGTTCACCATTCAAAACTTTCATATGTCGTTATCAACCTCCCCCGAGGGTGTTGTAGTTATCTACATCAACTTACATCTTTATTTATAGTCTCACACTTTGGTTACATGACACAAGCATGGGGCATGCCCGCCTTGTTTGTACACAGATTTTTTTTTCTCCTTAGAAAAAGGTTTGGGTCTCAAATTTTTCCCTCTCCCTCTGGTGGATCGCTCTTGTAGTTCCTCTCTTCACCCTTCATTACAATGGAAATCTCAGCAAAAGAAACATTGATGTATTTCAGCTATACATATGGTCCTAACCTCACACATCAGGGGGCATCTGTAATCACTGAAAAATCGTCTGCAACATTGCATGCAAATGATTAAGGAAACACATCAATGCCAACAAGAATTAGTCCACCTAGAACACTGAAATGAATTCAAAAGGAAAAAAACTATACAAATTGGATCAAAAATTGACATGTGCAGATTCTCCAAAGGAAGCGTGCACACAATGTGTAGTGTGCATGGGCCAACACAGACCTTAGAGTGCACAAGGCACCAAGTGCATGCCTATGTATGATAAAAAGTCACAGACTTCTATGAATGACGTATTTATGGATCTTGATGGCCCCTCAACCACTTATGGACCAACCCCTAACATGATTTGACCCTCATATCTGAGCGAAATCCGAATGGGAGGCTGGTAAAGGACTAGAGGGTTCCCTAAAAGGCCCCTTTTTCACACTATGAAACAATTACAATTTGCCATGCATGAATGCTATAAATAAGAGCCATGGGTGCACTGAGAAACCAAGATCTTCATATTATTGTTATGCTACAATAATTCTCCCTTGAGAATCCTCTTTTCTCTTTGGAGCCTTCAAGCACCATTGCAATAGGCCATTCCACTCACCTCTTGAGGGAATAGGCATTGTTGTTCTTTACCATTTTCCATTTATTCCATTTTATAAAGCGCTCTCCATTAGGGAACTCAAGATCCCTCCCAAGGAGGAAGAGGGAACTCATAAGTCCCTATTTTTCTCTATGGTGTTTTGCCTAGTAATCTATTGATCCATTGGTAGCATTATGTTGGTCATTGTATGATTTTCATGGTTCTAATTTTCTCATGCTTTCTAACAATTATTTCTTAGTTCTTTTTAGTTTATTTCTTTGTTTATACATGTGTTTGGCTTGTTTAACCCACTCACAAACTTTTGTCTTCTCTAGTAGGCTCATCTAGACATGCAAGTGTTGTTGTTTTTCTCACCCAAGTGAAAAAACCAACACAACAATAGGTTTGGACTAGGATACAACCAGATGCAGACTGAGAAAGGTTCAAGCTTCATGACGAAAGAAATAGAACAAAAGAGTTATGAAGAAGTTCTTAAAGTAAGGAATCATGGTCAACAATAATCGGAAAGGAAGGAATACAGAAGACCGTCCACATTCAAGAAACAAAGAAGCTTCAACCATAATGAAAGTATCTGCAAAAATAATATTATGATCAACTAAGGAAGGAATTCAGAAGGACTACACCACAAAGAGGATCATTCACTCCCAGGTATGTAAATTTATTTCATGGTCATTTTTTTTATTGTACTAACTTTGGACATAAGGTTGCATATTGCAGGGCTTATGAATGAAATGATCAAGCAAGAAGTGTTTATGTTGCCCCAAAAAATATTAAATGTTACAAAATCCATAAAGATGGAGACATAGCTCGAAATTGTAGAATCGTGATAAAGCCTCCCACAAAATACAATATTGATGACAGATACAAGAAATACTAGAGAAGAAGTGAAAAACAAGAGGAGCAGGTAAATGCAGAACATATCTAAGGAATCGTACTTTCAGTATTTGCAACAGCATGATATTATGATGAATTTATAGGAAAAGAGGAAAGTGTTGGAATTCGAGTAGAGGATGAAGAAGATGAAAAATATTAGGATGATGACATAATTTAGAAAGAGGATGAAAAGGAAGATGTATCCACACATGAAGAGGAAGATGACTCTGCATTAGAGTGGGAATGTTTTTGATCCATTCGGCTTGGAGGCTCCCAGTATTATGAATATTGAATAGGGGGATTCTAGGAAACAATTCTACAGATCAGAGATTTATCCTTCGAGAAGTGTGAAGTGTTTCATATTGATTATTATAGAGTTATAAAATACCATTAGACACATTGGACATTTGATGATCAGCTGCATCAGTGAAGGATCCATGATAGTATAGTGACAGATGGGTCAACATTGTGAGAATTTGAGTAGCAGAGTTATGGGAAACATAGACAGAGATGGATTCATAAAAACACTTAATAGGTTTGGAAAGATGTATGAAATTTGATGAGAGAATGGATTCAGAGATTGGTTCAGAGACTAACGCAGACGCAATTGGAGGATTTTGATAAATGAAACATTTAAACTCTTTAACTTGAATGATTTGTATATATGTTAGTTGATTACACGAGGAAGAACCAATGGAAAATAACTCCAAAAGGACGAAGGAACATGAAGACCTACATTGATCTACAAAGCAACGTGCAAATAAGTCATCAGAGAGAGAGATCCAAAAAAGAGTATAAGTAGAATACAGACAAGGAGACATACTCACAGAGGGATCAATTATTTTAAGCATGTTTGGTTAGAGTAGGTACAACTTTATAAGGAGACATATCGATAGGGGAGTTAATCCTTTTTCAAAGTCTTGGTACATGTTTAGAGGCATAGTTTTGGTACATGTTTAGAGGCATTATTGGCTGCGTAGAACTTGTTTTAGTGAATGTTTTGAGATAGATCTGATGAATTATATTGTTAGTGCATTTCTGAGTTTTATTGGCATATCTTGTAATAAACTATGAGAGGCATTTGTTAGTGGTTTTGGTTTATGAGTGGCACATGTTTGAGGGTATTTGGTTAAGGTGTATTGTTGAATTTATTGGTATAGTTTGAGGATGCATAAAAATGTGGGTTTGATGCATTATTGATGTAAGGGTTTATGATATTTGGTTTATGGATAGTGTGATGTATTTCTAGAGGTATTTTGTTGGTTATCTTGGTGTATTTTATTTATATATTGTTGAGGTACATGATTGGGTACATGGATGAGACATATAGTTGATGAGTTGGCACATACATGAGGTACATAGTGATCTTGGTACATCTTGTTGAGGCATAGATTGGTTGAGTTGATGCACTTGTTGATGGTATAGGTTGAGGTACAGGTTTGGTGCATGGTTGATGCACTGGTTGATGGTATAGGTTGAGGTACAGGTTGATGTATAGTTAATGCATGGTACAAATTGTTGTGACAATGAAAGGTTGGACAGGTTGACAAGTTACAGGTTGACAAGTTACAGGTTGACAATGGCAGTATCAATTATTTGACAGTTATAATTCGAGGAAGTTGGATGGGAAAAGGAAAGGAGGTTGTAGCCTCCTTTCTGTTGCTGCTGGAGAATCAGGGAGTTGGAGCTTCCTTTAGGTTGGATCCTGAGAACTAGGTGGTTGTAGACACCTTCAGGTTGTATCCACCTTCAAGTTATAGTTGGAGAACCTAGGGGGTTGTAGCCTCCTTCTAGTTGGAGCCATAGAATTTAGGGAGTTTTATCTTCCTTCGGGATGGAACCTAAGAAACAAGGGGGTTGGAGCCTCCTTCTAGATGGAGCTGGAGAATTGGAAGTTGGTGCTTTTTTTAATGTAATTCTTTGACATATAAGAAAATCATTATGTGGTTTTCTCCCACATTAGATTTCCATGTAAATATTGGAGTATTGTGTATTTGTGGATGTGTCTATGATTGTTTATTATGAACTGATGGATGGAAATGTCTATGATGCAATAATATATTGATGATGAATTAGTGAACATTGTTGAAGAAGTCAAAAGAATATAGATTGTGGTTAAAAGTGGAATAAAATGTTCATACTAATTCACCCCCACCCCCACCCGCTTAGTATTCCAACAATTGGTATCAGGTCCTCCAAGAAGCATTTTAACCACTGTAGGGATATTATGGAATACGCTAAGATTCGAGCACCAATGTTTGATAGTCATAATTATGGGTTTTGGAGTATAAGAATGAAAACCTTTTTATAGGCATAGGGATTTGATGTATGGCGAGAAGTAGTAGAAGGATGCAAAGCACCAACCACTCCCCCAATAGACAAGGATGGAAAGAAACTCGAAGAAAACAATTCAAAGGCTAAAGGTACTATTTTTAACAGTCTTTCTAATCCAATATTTTTTCAAGTTATGCATTGTGATTCACATAAAGATATATGGGATAAGATTCAAAAGATTTATGAAGGAGATGCTAAATTCAAGGGAGTTAAACTCCAAACCTTTAGTTCTATGTTTGAACAACTAAAAATGAAGGAAGATGAAGACATTGCAGTCTACTTTCTGAGAGTTTATGAAGTAGTGAATACTATTAAAGGTCCAGGAGAATAAATGAAGAAACTAATCATTGTTCAGAAGGTACTAAGGTCTTTACCTATGAGATTTGATCCAAATATTTCAACTTTAGAAGAAAGAAAAAAACTAGACACCTTGATCATGGACGAGCTACATGGAATACTCACCACTTATGAAATGAGAACATAACAAGAGAACCCATTCACAAAGGAAGCAACATTCAAAGCATCCAGGAAGAAAAATAAAAAGAGAAAGAAAAAGCCAAAGTCGGAATGTAGTTGCAACGATGATTCAGAGGAAGATGAAGAAATGGAAAACTTCGTAAGAAAATTGCAAAGAGGGACCAGTAAGTACAAAGGTAATATTCCATTGAAATGTTTGAATTGTGGTAAAACTAGTCATTTTGAAAATAAGTGTCCTTATGCCAAGAAGTCAAATAGTGATGAAGAGGAAGAATCCAAGAAAGAAAATAAGTATCAAAAGGTACCATGAAAGATAAAAGGAAAGTATTCAAGAAAAATATCTACTCAAGATAGGACAGTTCCTCATCTAATGAAGATTATGAAAGAGACAATGATTCACCGGTTAATGGTACAGGTTGAGGTATAGGTTGATGCATGGTACAGGTTGTTGTGACAATGACAGGTGGACAGGTTACAGGTTGGAAGTGACAGAGTGACAGTGGCAGTATCAATTATTTGACACTTATATCTCAGGGAAGTTGGACGGGGCAAGGAAAGGGGGTTGTAGGCTCCTTCTAGTTGTTGGCATAGAATTAGGGAGTTGGAGTTTCCTTCAGGTTGGATCCTAAGAACTAGGGAGTTGTATCTGAAGAACTTAGGGGGTTGTATCCTCCTTCTACTTTGCGCCAGGGAAATTAGGGAGTTGTAGCTTCCTTTAGGTTGGATCCTGAGAAACAAGGGGGTTGGATCCTCCTTCCAATTGGAGATAGAGAAATGGAAGTCAGTGCTTCCTTTAATGTAATTCTTTGACATATAAGAAAATCCTTTCGTGGTTTTCTCTTGCATTGGGTTTCCACGTAAATATTGGAGTATTGTGTATTTTTGGATGTTTCTATGATTTTTTACTATGCACTAATGGATGATAATGTTTATGATGTAATAATATATTGATGATGAACTGATGAATATTGTTGAATAAGTCAAAAGAATATAGATTGTGGTTAAAAGTGGATTAAATTTCTCATAGTGATTCAACCCCCCCCCCCCCNTCTCTTAGTATTCCAACATGTTAGAATAGATCTATTTCTTAGATGGTAACTACGCGATAGTTATGAATGTTACAGTAATTGGTTTATGTTGCAATATGAGTATAATTGTAATATATAACCAAATTCACTAAATAACCAAAGGAGAATAAACCCATGATAATGTGAGCAGAACATATAAGTAAGAATGAAAAGGAGGATCACCTCCCATTCCCTCACTACTACAGAAACTCGGTTCCTACAATGTCACTAGATGCCTCGACTGAGACTTCACTTGCATTGAGGTGATGTCGAAAGGGTCGATATCTAAGGGGTTTTCTTGGTCAAGATAAATCAAACCTAGGGTCTTACAATTGTCCATGCCAACACACGTGGACACACACTACCATCCTTCTCAAAATTTTGGGGTCATTAACACCCCAGTAGTTAGAGAGATGAGAATCTCAAACAATGAGCATCTTGAGAGGGAGAAAGACCACCTAACCAAGGTCTTTAAAAGCATAGGTTATAGGAACAAGGACATCGGGAAGTCTATTGAGAAAGCGGGAAGAGGGTATTGTCCTCACAACATAAAACTCATTTATAATAATAAGGCATATATTCCTTACATCCAAACAATCATTGATAATATTGCAAGGAAATTAAAACCTCATTCAAGATGATGGTAACTATTAGATAGAGGATAAGGTCTATAAAATATGTTGTTGACCACCATTAATACAAAGGTATCTACAAGGTTACATTCTCTTGTGGAAAACACTACATTGGATAAACTAGGCATTCATTTATATAAAGATAAAAGAATATGGCAGACATTATGAATGAGCTCATTCACACTTTGGCACCAACAAAGCATTCCCTCAAAACCAAGAGCCATGTATTCCTAAAAAATACCAAAATCCTTGCATTAGACAATCATTATCTCAAACATCATTTCAAAGAAGTTCTAAAGATAATCAAACACCCCAATAACCTAAACAAAAAAAGTAGTCTCAAAATAAGTAAGAACTAGCTCCTTGTAATTAACCATGAGATAGTTCAATGTAGTCATGTATAAGTTCTTTACACAACTCCTCTTATTTTCAATATGTTAAAAATTAAAATACAAAATAACTTAAAATAAATAAATTAGAATAAAGTGAATTCCAATATATTAATTTTATAATATAAATATTTCAATGTCGTTTTTGTTTTACATTAAACTTGTTTGTTTCTTTTGACATTTTTATGGTTTGCTTTTCTCTATTTAGTTTTCATTTTCTTGTTTGGTTCGGTCGTTTATTTAATTGTCTTGGTTTGGTTAGGTCCTTTCTTTGATTGTCTTTTATTAACATTAAAATATTTTATTTTTTTTTAAGTTTCTTAACTTTAAGCTTATGATTATTTTAGTAAATTCGAATATATTAATTTTGTAAGAATTTTAATATACTAATTTTATAATATAAATATTTTAATATTGTTTATATATATATATATATATATATATATATATATATATATATATATATATATATATAT
>ML777695.1:612371-622391 GCA_009831015.1 Picea engelmannii | reverse complement strand
GAGGCTGGTACTGCTGGCAGGACAAATCTGGATGAGAAGAAAAAGTGGGTCCTCCAGGACCATGCTCAGGTCGCTCCTGCTCTCGGTACTCCATGTCTAGGACCATGTGGGCCTCGAGACATGATCTCCTAGTTATCCCTAATGTCGGGGATAACAGGCCTCACTTGGATTATAGGTTGTAGGATCCTTCCATACTTGTGTGATCAAAGACTCTGTTTGGTTATTAGAAGCTTATACTAGTGGATAAACCTAAGCCACAGGTGAAGGCTTCAATTAATTTACAATTCCATTGGGGGATCGTTTTTTGAAAATTAGAATGATACCATGGATCCACTATGGAAGTTATCTAAAATATTTCTGTTACACCTGGAATTTAGATCTACCTAACTTGTGAGTAATATCTACATTTTTAATCTATATACTTTATGAGTTTATTTGGAAGATTTATGAAAAACCTTAGACCTATGAAATGATAGATGATCGTCATTATGGGCATTGTTTCGAGGGGAAGGTGTCCTCCCCTCCATTGGAGGAAAACACATTCAGGGAATTGGTTTCTCTGTTGGGTAAATAAATCAAAATTTCTCCAACATGATTTTTAAAGAGACTAGATGAAATCCTAAAAGTCCAAATACCAACAAGTCTTGTAGATAGGGTCTTTATTGGCCAATTTATTGAGGTTTGGACTTTCCTAAAGGAAATGGTGAATTGGATCCAAAAGAGTCGGGTTGGCATAATCAAAGGAAATATTTTTCATTATTTTTGTGGAAAATGATTCTATACCTTTTATTTTGAAAATAAGGAGGACAAGGATCTAATATTTATAAATGGGTCATATTTTTATGGAACCAAAGGGTTGTATTTGAATAGTTGGATGTCAAATTTTAATCTTGAAAATGATATCCCTTTAGTTTTTTTAGTTTGGGATAGGCTCTGGCACCTTCCACTGCATTGTTGGAATGATGAAGTTCTGAAGGTTATTGGAAATACCTTAGGGACCTACATACATAATGCAAAGACAATGGATGGAATGATGTCCTTTGCACATATATGTGTAGAGGTCGACCTAGAAAATGGTTTACTGGAAGAGGTACAGTTGGTCCTTGATGTTTTTTGCAACTTAAAAACCCTATTTTTTAAGTGATATTAAAAAAAACCTCTGGGTAAAATAATGAAAATGGGTAACACTTTCGTGACAATCGGGTCTCCGAAATTCCTAGCGGCAATTTTTCGGCCGAAAAAATGTTGCTAGGAATTTTTTTGGCTGAAACCTTTTTTTGGCCGAAAATTTGCACGTCAAATTTAACGATGCCCTCAAAATTCATGTACAATGTTTTTTGGATGAATTATTTTACCGTGGTAAGCATATTTTGGCTGAAAGACTTTTCGGCCGAAACATTTATTTTTAATGGATTCTATTAAAAACTAGGTTTTGGTCGAAAGAATATTTCGGTCGAAAACCTGAAAAATGGGATTGTTTGTAGGAAACTGTACATTCTCTCCATCTTACTTCATCTTTGGAGGTAGCGGACTCCTACAAATACTCATAATTTAGTTTCAGAATTGATACAAACATTTTTTAAATTGAATCTACTTTCATTGGGTATAATTTGTTTACATTTTCATTGTTTTTATCTAATATTATTTAATTTTATAAAAACATCACTACATAATATTTTAGGTGAGATTATGATTCGATGAAATGGAAAATGCGTATCTCTAAAAATACACTGTTGAAAATTATGGAAAATTTGTATTCATAATCCTTAAATTGTTCTCTTCAAAAGGGTATTTTTAGATTTTACTTTTAAGTAAAAATTAAGACAGATACACGGTGGAGGAAAACATGTGTTTAAAATCTGTAACTTTTTCAGATTGGTCAACTTCAAAAAATTCTAGAAATTATAATATTCATCCGCTAGATTCAAAACTAAAGTCATCAAAAAATAGAGTCTATGTAGATTGTTGCAGTATATTTCATTTGTCAAAAACAAAATTTTAATAATGGAAACATTTTTGTGGGAAACAATAACTCATTATCTTTCCCTTTATTTTTAAGGAACATACTGTCAAACAATTTCCAAATTGAAATATTAAATCTCAATAAATAAAAAAATTGAAAAATAGTCAATAGAAATTTAACAAAATTCTTCACAAGTTTTGTTTTTACAGTAAAGTAAAATTCTAAATAAAAAAAATACTTTTGTTTACCAGAAGTTGAAGAATCTGTTAAAATTAAAAAAATATTGTCATAAAACAAGCAAAAGTGTTACCCATCTTCATGATTTTACCCCTCTACAATGTAATTATTTATCTGTTGGTCCACTAGTCGACATCGTTAGAATGGTTTCCATGTTCTCTTGATCATCTTCATGCTAAGGAGACTCAACTACGTCATTCTCTGCAATTGAAACGACAAAATTTATAAGGAAAAAACCATAAATGTATAAGTAATAAAAATTAGAAGTATGAAATTTATAAGTATGAAATTATTAAGTATATGATTAATATACAACCATTTTACCATCGTGAGCCTCAGTCACAGGAAAATATTGGGGTTGCACCCCACTGGGATGGGGCTTCTAGGGAGCACCATGCTTTTCTGGTTGTGTTGCACTATAAACACTTTTTTGTCCAGTGCTAATGGTTTCATTGATAGTGTTGTTCCCCTAATTAAAACAAAGAAAGACATTAAAGTTATGCACGATATCAAACATTTACACATTTTATAAGTAATGAAAGGTTAATGTAGACTGATTTTTATTTACCTTATCCCACAAATTAGATCTTGGGGTCTACCCCATGCTTTTCCTACGATCAACCATGACTTTATAGCCGTACTTGTAACCAAGTTGGAGGTCTTCCTTCGTGGTTTCAGTTCTGAATTTGTTGCCCTGCATTGTATAAGAGCATGTTTTTTAATGTTTTTGGTTGCAATAAACTGAAATTTGTAAGGAGATATAAATAATATTATTAAGATGTTTGGGTACTTACGATTCGTGACTGTAACCTTGAGTAGTCGCCCTGGCCTAGTTTGTGTTGGCCATGTTTGGAAATCGTTTCTTTGGTTTCCTTTGAACTGTCAAGAAACGTATCATCAAAATTTTCAAGTATGCTTTATACCACACTTTTATTTAGATATAAATAAAATTAAAGGTATTGAAATCAAAATATTCTAATTTACCTTGGGGTACTAGTTATTTTTTCTCATGATTTTTTCAATATATTTTCTTTTGCATCATCAATGATCACCTTCCATTCCCTCTTTGGAATAGAGGGAGGACGCTCATACCTAGGGTTTCTTTCCAAGATTCATCTATAAACATCCCATGTATATATTAAATATTCAACTGATGCAAAGGTGACCTCTTTTTTATTAAACGTGTCTACTCCAAAGAGGCCTTAGAGATAATCCATAAGCTCTTTTTTGAGGTTGGAATTCTGGAAATTCCACCTCATGCATAAGGTTACCCCAAAAATCAACAAGACCTTTCTCTCCAGGTGCCTATAAAAATGGTCGTTTCCTACACACAAAAAGATATGATCATTAATTTAAAAATAATAATCTAGATGATTTGTGTATGAGATGGACAACATGAAACAGTTAAAATATGAAAAACTACCTGGGAATCTTATTTTTTTTAATGGAAGTCCATTATCATCGACCAAAAATGCGCACGGAAGGGTCCCTGTGCTGGTCACTTGTGTAGCTTCAGGAAATGCAACCATGTCAACCACATCATCATCCTCATCTTTGTCACCACCTCTAGAGCTTGACCATTGTGGGAATGTCTGGAAGTGTGTGTCATGGATCATATTTAAATTAGGTGTAGAAGATGGAGAAGTAAAAAGTACTCTAGAAATTGTATGAAATCCCACATCAAGACTATGTGGCATCTCTGCAATGCCAATACTACCAACATCGAGTTGAACAAGCTCCAAAAATATCTTTATAAAAAATAAAACATTTTTTTCGTGAGATAATGTAAAAGTTAGAAAATAGAGTTTCATAATTGAACATGTGAGTTCATTAAAAAAAAACAATTTAAATTATGGTTATTACCTTATATGTGTTAATCTATGACACAAGGAGATTGATCCTTTCTAGGACATCAAGAGTTTTATCTGGATGGTCTACCAAGATATCAAGTTCCTTGTTTGCTTTAATGATCTTTCTTTTTATTAATATCGTCAGATAAGGGGATGAATACAACCCCTCCTCATAGGTGGAATCATGATCAACATGGCTTGCCGACTACATATAATTTCATCATCAAAATCAATGTTATTTAAGTTATATAAACAAATGAAATAATTGATCACCACACAAATAAAATTATATAAATAAATAATAAAATTCACATAAAATGAAAGTCGAATTTGATAATCAATTACATGTTCTGCGACTGGCCCTTATCCATGATCATCCTTCCACATTATAATATAATATAATTAGAACCCCCAAATAGTGAGTAGTCCATCCTCATCCTAGTTCCAATTTTTGAACTTTTTTTTCTATATTCAAAGTTCTAAAACCTTACACACACCCCAAAAAAGTCAATTAATCAATGTCTAGAGGGAGTGCCCAGCTTGATGAAGCCAAAATGGGTACTAGTTAGTGGCATATTTGACTCTTTCCAGCCATGAAATAAGGATAAAGTAAAAATTATATGAGGAGCACCCCATGTAAAAGGGGTTATAATAATTTCTTAGCACGCATGCTTGAGGAATGCCCTAGCTAAGGAGAGGACACATGACAGCTAAACCATAAGAACATGGTTTAAAGTTCATCTTGGAAGGAATGTTCTACCTTATAAGGAAATATAAAATGATTGTATGGCATGATCAAGGATTATGTAAGAGGATTGATCCACTATCTTGAGGTTTGAATTCTTATTTTAAGGAAGGAACATGTTAGAAGAGAATGGTTTGAGGAAGCACTTAAAAGGAGAGCGACATGTGGCAACAAAGAATTTTTCAAACCCTACTTTGAGCATATTTTCACCTTTATTTAGGAGTGCCCAACTTTGATGGGGTTTTCTTGGATTTAATTGTGGATCTTGAAGAAGTTTAATAATATTTTATTTTATTCTGATACATTGCACATATACTCCTCTTTATTTCTATTTTACATATAATGTTTTATGTCTATGATTGTTTTCCTTAATCATTCCAATGACTAGGCAAGTTCCCTTGGTATTTGTCTTAATCCATAGTTAAGGGGCATCCTTGAATAGGTCAATCCTTCTTATTATGTGATCACGATCCCAAAAGGGGGAAATAGGAATGTTCCTCTTCATTTGAGCTAACCCCTTTCCTCTTGAATCATTTGACTCCCTTGTAGGCTTCAATAGCCTCACAATTGTGAAATTAATAAAGGTGAAACTCTATGTTTATCTCAATAAACATCGAGGGAATGACTATGTTAAATATCTCAGAGTAATCCCATCAACAAACTTTCTATGCACAAAGAATCTTGAATCCAAAGACACTGATATGACCTCCTCATCCCTACGTTTCCTTGGCCTACCCACTGATATGATTTCTCTCTACCACTATTGTCTTCCTTCTCGCATAAGAAAATTAGGTTGGTGTGATCCATATTTATAAAAGTTGGATCTCAATGAAAAAAAATCATGTTGGGAAGTGTTAGAACAACTTTAGAATGTTAAACTTTTTAATTTCAAAACCTTTGTTTTTACTTTTTAAAATAAAATGAAAATCAACCAAAAACTTAGGAGAATCGTTTTTTTTTTTAATTAAATAAATCCATTTTCATTATATATCGATAAGGCACTTTAAATATTATCAGTTGAGGAGTTTTTAGCTAAATGGATTAAACAACTCTCGTGTTTTCGAGGTTATAAAGCTACGTGAATTTTAAAAGAAATCTTCCAACGGTTACTTCGCACTTCGGGAGTTTCAAACCATCTAAGAACAAAAATATCAAAGTTACAAAGCTCAAAAGTCCTGAAGACATTATTCCCGAAAAATATTCTAAGCATATCCACAGATGATTCACAGGACACCTGTCATAAAACCTTATCATGGGATGACACGTGGCATTCATTTTTAGCATTTGTGACAGATCATTCGCATGATTTTAGGTGACATGTGTCACTCATTTTTTCTTGACACATCATTAAATATGACATCATCACTGCCACATCACTCCGGGATATTGTCCTTTGGGAGGTAAATCAAAGGATATGTTCAAGACTGCCGAAGTACCAAAGTACCAAAGCATTTGATATAATAATGAATAAAAAACTATTAAAAAACTAATGAAACATTAAACAAGTTTAATTAATCATAATTAACTATCAATTAATCACTCTGCGAATTCACACTTCGGGAGATTTTCGTTGTTCTTCATTCAAAACCCATGAATGTCGAACTGCCAAAGTTTAATTGCATTTACAACTGGATGAAGTTAAATATTTGGATAAATATTTTGATTGCCAGGTAATAAATTCCATATATTTTTCTTAATAATTACTTTGTTGGTAGATTAATGTGAAAATTAATAGACTTTAATAGCTTTATGAACAAAGGTAATTTTGAACTTCAAACCATTCCACCATTTGCAATCGGATTTTTCACATCTAGTGTTGAGAGATTACAAGTTTTTTCTTCTCACAGGAGCATTAACTTCATGGAACCACACAAAGCAGGAAATTCTACTGAGGATTCTAACCCAAATACTGATATTCTCTCAGACACTACTGCTTGAATCAAAGATGCTATCAAAACTTGGAAACAGTTGTACAACATCTTGGAGCATGAAATTCTTCTTTGTCTTGATGATTTAGTTGAAGAAGAGGATGAATCATTCTCAACTAAGATTAGGTTGGTGGCTCAATCCGAATTACACAAGGTTGTTGCTCGAACGAGGGTAATGCCTTATAATGAAATCATAAGTTAGGCCCTGGACCATATAGACATCCCATCCAGAAGCATCTTCAGTCACCAGAAGACCTATGTTGGCTCCTTTCGACCAGAATATATAAAAGTAATGTATAAATTATCCTTTGAACCTAAATATACTTATAATTCAACATTTATATTGGATTTAGAAAGGAGGTAATGCACTCAGTATGGTAGAACTATCCATGATATAATCAAATCCTGGTGGGATAATACAACCAAATTCAAAAATGATGCTCATGGCATATATTCCACAACATATTTGGATGCTCACATTTTGTACATCACCATGATGCTCTGCCAATTATTCGGTAGGAAAAATCCTGCACATTTTACAGTGGAATGGGTTTCCATAATCAATGAAGTTGTTGAGGGTTATACTTTTAACTCGGAGAAAATGTTATCAGATAACCTAGACAAGGTGTTTTTCGAGTATATCGCATTGAAATCTAGAGGACAACATGCTCCCTTTTATATTCATGCATACATCATGGACACAATTTGTTTTATGAATCCTTTTCCGCTCATAAACTGGAGTTGGACCCCAACTAGTTCTGAGCCCATACATTTTTACCACTCAAAGCTATGGGAGGAAAATTCCAAATATTTATTTTATGAAATTTTTCATAATTTAGTAATACCCATTCATGTGGCTATCTATAGACACCCTCCTCCAAGAATATCAAAACAGATTATGGGAAATTTGGGCACAACTGCAGATTGGTATATTGAAGAAAATTTCTCCTACATCAGAGTATTCGGTTGCCTTGTATCACCCCATGTCATTCTCAAATTATTACCTGATAAACTGGTGTGCAGAGAAGTGTCTTATCAAAAAGTGCTAGGAGGAATTACCAAAGATTTTAAATAAACACAGAAAAAGGTGTGGACATATTTTCCCATATAGGTTGGCATGTTCACATTATCTAATTTTGGTCATACAAAAGTTGAGGCTTCATCTTTGGAAGATGTCAAATTGGTTGATATCGAATACAAAAGGCATGACCCTCATAGAGTAGTTGAGAATCATTTATCCTGGTTCAATATGAAAATATACATACATGAAGATCCCCCCTATGATGATTTTTTGAGGGGAGTTAGATCTTATGTTGAAGTGGAAAACATATTACAAAATCTACCTCCAGATTATCATGTTGGCTTCCTCAACTTTCAGAAGCACAGAAGTAACAACCTGCCAAATATTTTGCAAGGAGAAGAAAATATTATTTCATCCTCACAGGAAACAACAACTATTGAGCCCAAACAAATCTTGACTAAGGACAAAGTTACAGAAGTAGTGAAGAATACATATGTATTATCTAAAGAGGTGAAGACGTCAATACTAGGTAAGCATGATCAGAATTTACTAGCATCCTTTGAATATTTCATGAATCATGGACATGCTTTTCCCGTTTCATCACAAACTACTACTATTGTTATCCAAAGTGTCACAAGTCCATAAAAATCCACTGTAGTCACTTCCCCCATTCCATCATTAACTCCTATAGAAACAAGTTTTGAAGTTCCCAGTTCATAGGCTATTCATATAGATGACCTCACACCTATTCCTCTTGAAGAGATGCATCCATCAAGTTTCTTTTTCAATAAGAAAATAAAATCCATCATTAAAAGAGAATCTCAACAGAAGGAGGGAGTGATTATTAAGAGACACAACATGATATATGATGGATAGGGACAAAATGACCCTGACTTTGCCAAAGGGGTTGCAGATTCATTAGGAGCCTTTTCCACAGCCAACCAATGGTCAGTGGATATTCTTACAAAACAACTGCAACAGAAGTGTCTCATGGTTGAACATTTTCAAAATGAGATGCAACACATAGAATAGACTACCATAAGTAAAATGAATTTCAACATGGAGCAAACTAGATTGGGTTATCAACAACAGATGAAGTAGTTGTAGGAGGAACTAGAAGAGAGTGTCCAGGATTTACAGGAAATCAACTCTATGCTTTCTCAGCGATATGGTGCATTAGGACAATTGCAAACCTGAATAGATTTACTAGAGAACACAAGAATAGATAATATTTCATTTAAAAGGCAAGCATCTGATATTAATGAAAAGATGGAAATTGTCCAACGAGATTTATATCAAATTATGGATATCATTCAAAAATATTATCAAATGATGAATAATTTCCTGAAGAATATTCATAAATAAGAAAATGAAGCTTGTGTAGCTAGATCAAAGTACCAGGAATTTATGGTATGGAAACAAAAAATCAATATTCCTAGGATTGCCTCTTTTTCATAGTATGAACAGGTAAAATGGGAAATGGCTTTAAAATCTTGGGGGACAAACCTTGAAGAAAGTAAGAAGATGGCTAGATAATCAAAAGAAGCTTGTCTCAACAACCTTTCTGTTGTAGAGTTGGAATTGGTTGATTTCAATAGTAGTGTTATCCCTAATACACTGGGTCAGATTGAGATTGAAAAGAATAAAGAGAATTCAAATAAAAATAAGAAAAGTATACAAAATACCATCCAACAGATAAATCATGTTGATTTTCAAAAGATGAATGATCTACTGGTAAAACCAAATTTGCAACACCAAGCTAATGTTAATGGTGATGAGCCAATAAGATGGATTCAATGGAAGCTAAGTTGGATATTAAGATGGATTCAATGGAAGATAAGTTGATGGATTCAATGGAAGCTAAGTTGGATACTAATATGGATTCAATGGAAGCTCAGTTGGATACTAAGATAGATGGTTTAAAAGGGGAGATCGTGGAAGTATTGAAAAATTTCGTAACAGAGAAGACACCTGAAAGTGAAAATGCATCCCATGAAATTCATGATGAGGACACAAGGAAGGTGAATCAAGAATGGAGAAACTCCAACTTTGGTTTGAAGACCAACCACATTCCTAAGATTGCTATGAGGAAGTTTGATGGAAAGGACCCAATCACATGGATACCTCAGATGGGCAATTCTTTGATCTCCATAATGTGCCACATACACAAAAGGTACGAATTGCTTCTTTATATTTAGAACCTAATCAATTTGTATGGTATCGATGGCTTTTTTCTCGCAAATCACTCATCACTTGGACAATTTTCACAGAAGAAA
>ML777695.1:569295-609005 GCA_009831015.1 Picea engelmannii | reverse complement strand
TCTTGTACTTGAACATTTAAGTGGGGTAAAAGGAGGTTTCCCCCTCGAAGAGGCTTATTATCTGAAATTATCTCTTTTTCAAGGCGTTGAGTACTTTTTCTGAGGTTTTTCTATGCTATATTGATGTTTGGTTCTTAACATATTTGCATTCGAATTGGATGAGAATGTTGAACTATTCAAATTTGTTGTAGCATTAATGGAAATGTGTGCTTATTTCAATGAACAGAGAAAATCAAGCACATCAATGAGCAAATAAAGGAGTTAATGAAGTGACACCAGATCAAGCATATATCAGCAAAATATGCATTTTGTTGTTCAATTTTTAGTGTATTCTATAGTTAGAGAGGAAAATGTGGAATGTCTAACTACTTTTAATTCAGACATTTTTGTATAAATAAACAGATCATAGATCTATTCTAGGCTTCTTCTTGCCGAATGTAAAAAAGAGAACTTATTGAATATCAATAGAAAGAGAAGACAGAGATTCTAAGTCTCATTTCTTTGATTCATGTGCTTTCCTTGTATTTCCATTTCCTTCTCATGATAGCTTATTTATGTGGCTCTTGAAGATTGAACGATAACAATTTAGTAATACATCTACTATGATCTCAATATATTGGAAGTCCGTTCACTTACAATGTTTCCTCTATTCTTTCTATGAATAAAACAAGACCTGTAATCTGTGTGAGTTTCTGAATTTTTAATCATCTATCAAGGACATATTTTATACTTTTCTTCTACTGCGAATGAGGTAAGATTTATCTGTAATTGATACCTTACTTTATTTTCACAATTTTGTGAATTATTTCAACCCCACATAAAAATTAAAATCAGGACTCAGAGAAAGAGATATTTCATCTGCATTTTCTTATCATAAATTTCATTTAAAGTTGCATCTTATAAAATTGAAGGTAGAAGAAAGCATTACAAAGAAAATTCATTTAATCTTTGTTGCCTGACATTATTCTTCAAGCCTAGAATTAATCTCAGGAACAACAGAAAGGAAGACATGATGACCTTCTTCAGATTTATCAAAATGGAATGCTTAAGGAGGTTGATATTCTTGGTGAATTAGATCCTTCCTAAATGCATTAACATGATGGAATAATTCTCACTCTGCCTTACCATTATGCATGCTAACAACCACCTTCCCAAACACAGGTTAGAAAACATCATCAAATTGATTGATTGGATTTATTTACAATGTGAAGGTTTTCCAAATCAATTTGGACAATAATGAAAAGTGAATGATGGTAACAACCAATAACCATTCTCAATAATTATCACATTGTTCCCACTAGCTCAGTCTCCTCCACCCTCTATGACTTATGTCTCCTCCATCGACGTGCCATAGATCTCCTTCTCGGACGTTCCCTCGTGCAGATCTCGGGGTTTGGGAAGCTACTCACGGTGTGCTCTCCTCGACTCTCCTCTTGCTGTGCTCTCCTCGACTCTCCTCTTGGTGTGCTCTCATGAGCTCTCCTTGGCTCTCCTTGGTTCTTCTCTTCTTCTCTCCTCGGCTCTTCTCTTCTGATCTCCTTGTGTGGTATCCTCATGGTTTTCACTCCTCACGCACATGCAGGTTTGAAATGTAATAGGTTTGAAATGTGATTTTTTTGTTTTTGGTTTGGATTATTATATATAATTAATATATATATTATAATTATATATATATATATATATATATATATTTAATAATAATATGTATTTAATAATTATTATATTATATATTATATGATAGAGGTTAATGTGTTAATAATCACCTAACCTAGACCTTGAATCTACACCCCCTAACCTTCTAGATCATTGACCCATAACCCATAACCCTTCTAAAGGCGCAATGTAATTTAATCCCATTGCTCTGCATGTCAAAGTGAATAAATTCAACCAAGCACGGGTAAACGATGAGAGTAACTATGACTATCTTAATGCAGCCGGATGCCTCATCATCTAATTAGTGACATACATGAATGGATCATTAATGAGATTCCCCACTGTCCCTAGCTACTATATTATAGAGAAACCACATCCAAGGGGATGGGATTGGAAGAATTAGCAAGGAAAGAACACCCTCATGTTGAGCTTGACTCTAGTCCTAACCCATTCATACTTTGGGAAAATTAGGGCATAGTTTGGGAAAATTAGACCATAACATTTGTCTTTGGTAGTCAAATTGATGATGGAAACAAGTGGGTGTGTGAGTCAAATTTGAGTCCAGAAACCCTCCCATATCATTAAGGAATGTGAATAGTATATCTATGATCATGATGGTATAAAAATAAATGAGCATCTCTTGTGTCAACCAATTTGTGTACCTTGAAATAAAAATAGGGTTTATGGTTTACACGATGAATTGATGATGGAAACAAGTGGGTGTGTGAATCAAATTTGAGTCTAGAAACCCTCCCATATTGTTAAGACATGTGAATAGTCTATCCATGTCGAATTTCAGTGCATACAGAAACAATTTGAAAAAAATTCAACATTGGCCCCATTCACAGGTCATTGTTGCCCATGTATAGTCCTAGTACCATGTATTTTCATTGTTTCTTTTAAAATTAATTCGACAGTACACATGGTCCTGCATATAGTACTACAAGGGAATATTTTTATGGTGTTGATTAAACAATGAATGAAAAAGAGGGATTACTCATCAAAACTATGACACACATACATTGTATATACATTAATGTAGAACCTAAAAGAAAAATGAAGAAAGGTTGATGCAAACTTAAAACTTGTGTCAACCAATTTCTGTACTTAGAAAGAAAAATAGGGTTTATGGTTTACATGATGAATTGATGATGGAAACAAGTGGTGTGTGATTCAAATCCAAAAACCCCCCATATTGTTAAGTCATGTGAATAATCTATCCATGTCAAATTCCAGTGCATACAAAAACAGTTTCAAAAAATTTCAACATTGGCTCCATTCATAGGTCATTGTTGCCCATGTCTATTCCTAGTACAATGTCTTTTCGTTGTTCCTTTTAAAATTCGTTCGACGGTACACACATTCCTGCATATAGTACTACAATGGAATATTTTATGGTGTTGATTAAACAATGAATGAAAAAGAGGGATTTTTCGTCACAATGATATGGTTAAAACAAAACGAGGCCGAGATCGAATATATAGAGTGGGTGTGTGATCCAAAAATATCTTTTAAACGATAATGATTGAGTTATTTAGGATGAGTTAAATTACCATTTAGGAAATTGATGATAGAGGAAGAATTATAAATGAAACATGATAGCCATAAAGAAATATTCAGATTTGAACATAAGCATGAAGAACAAAAAACCATAACAAGAGACATTCTATCGCCTACATCTCTGGGCATTTGTCTCAGTGGGTGAGGTTTTCTTATTTCTGTTCAAAGCTTTAAAATTACATCACAATAGTACCAAAAGGATTACAAAATGATCTGGTCTTGTTCTACCATATCTCAAGAACCCAACAAAACTGGCGTCACTGAAATCGGATGAACGGAGCTCCCAGAAATGGCTTGCAAAGGTGATATCCTCAATGACTTCCCTGCATAAAAATGTTTTGGCTTGGAAAATATTCAGCATAAACCTGTTCTGAACCTCCTCCATGGCTCCATCAACCTCTATATTATATATAATATAAATGGGTAACAACCTCCCAACTTATCCCCAATATCTGACCTCAAAAAGGGCCCAATATCCCCCAAAAATGACCAAAATCTCCAAAATTGTTGAGAAAATCCAATTAAAATCATACAATAATGTATAAGAACCCACTTTGGGCATAAATCAAGGGTGTAGCCCATTTTTCACTCGCTCCTGGTCACTTGGGTGCCTCCATGTGGCCAGGTGCTAGCAGTTATTCGTTGGCCACCTTGATCTCCTGGATCTAGTCATATGTTCTTGGCCCACGTGGCCTTGGGCTAGCCTCCACATGCAAATAGTGATAAGCCTTGGCCCCTAGTCAAGCGACCTGGTCGGCGGGATAGCCCGACCGATCAGGTGCTAACCTCTTTATCTACATGAAGGTTGGACACATGGTGTAGTCAAATGTATTAATGCTAAAAATCGGGGTCTTATCCAATAGTTATCTCGAGCACGTCGATAGATGGGAGAATGGTTACATGGGTATGGTCGTATGCACATGTTGAGGGCTAGGGCTAGGCTCTATCCCTTACTCCACCCGTTTCAACCACATTGCAAACTTAAATATATATCAAAACATATAGTTGTAAGCAATACGGTGTAGGTGGGATGTTCACCCAGCCTACGTGAAGTCTTAACCACCTATAGAGCTCACGGGTTCGAACCCGGTGGACGCCAAACCAATTTTTCCAAAAAACTTTAACCAATGGATGGGTGCCATGTGGAAGCCCATGATTGGGCCATGTGGCACCATTTCATTCACCCACCTATATGCCATGTGTCCAATTCGTATTCGTCCACATGTATGCCCAGGTGTTTGCCCAGTCACATGCCACTTTACCTGCCACATCTACCACGTGTTGTATGGTTGTACGGCCCTGCCACGTCAGTCGTATGGATGTGACACATGTCACCATTGTAGTGGTGACACATGTCACACTGTGATTGGTCCACCTGTACCTGTCCACATTATCATCCACTTTACCTTGCCACATTAGCTATATGGCCTGTACAGTCAGCTACCATGTCAGCACTGTACGGACTATACAATCAACATTTTTTTTTCTTGTTTGGAAAAATGAACAAATCGCGATATCTTGGTCATACGATGTTCGTTTGAACCTATTCAAGTTGTGTTGAGTTCGTAATGTCGATTCCTACGCACACGTCCGTTTTGAATCCATTATGAGAACTTTGATTTTTAGGCCTTCCTAGACCCATCTTCATCCCAAGATCCAATTATGGATCACACCTCCCCACTAAATATATTTTGGTCCTCCAAAATTTTACTAACCAGTCATCAAGCACGTGATAGGCCACCCGACTTGTTCTCTATCTTTAAAAAATTTCCTGTGCACCTCTCTCATCAAGATCAATTGTAAAAAAAATAATGATAACTAACATCATATTGTTAGACATTTGTACCCTGTCACATCTTACTGAAGCCACTATCATCCATGTTGACAACATTACTAATGATAACATCAGAAATATGACTACAAATGAGCTAATATGTTTGTAGTATTTGCACGACATTAGCTTATCTTGAAGCAAAGTGTGATTGATCTTCCACTCTACAATCAACTCTTGTTCTTGCTTAAGATCTATTACTTGATTTGAAACAATTGTAGGTGTGTTGCTTGCTTGAGTTTCCTTTCTTAATTGTTTCATTGTTTGAAGAGATTTATTTGCCTTTAAATGATGAGCATGAACAACATAATTTTGACCTGCTTTGGTTAAGTGATATTGATTCCTTTCCCTGTAGAAGATTGCTTTACGATCATAGAAGTAAGAACTGCCTAAGACCATTCCACATTCATTGAGTGGCACCACATCACATGTTACCTCATCAATAAACTTAGATGAAATTGCAAAATTTAATGTGCATTGCTTTGTTATGTGCAATTGATGATTGTTCATTATCCATTTAAGTGTGTAAGTATTATGATTCATCTGAGTGTTTAATCCCAATTGTTTAACCAATTTTACTGAAATCAAGTTATATTGAGATCCATTATCTATCAATGTGTCGACCTTATTATGCCTCATTATGACCCTTACGTCCAACAATTTACTTCTAGAATCAAATCCATCACCAATTTTACCTGCCAAACCAACCAATGAAACTTTAGATTCATCACCTGAATCTGATCCGAAGTCTGTTGGTCGTGTTGCTACTGCAATTGTTTGCCTCCCTTTCCATTCTTTGAACCACTTTGGTCTCTTCTTTGGATTCAATTTCTAGCAATGGTCCTCATCATGCCCCTCTTTATTGCAATGCTTGCAAGAGGGCTTCTCTTCTTTTCTTGCCACTGAATTTTCCTTCTTGCCATTCTACTTCCTTTTGTCCTCTTTCCTTGAAGATGATTCCCCTAATACACCAACCCATGTTTTCCCTACCTCAATGTATGTAGCTTGAACAGAAACCTCATCAAGATTATTAGGTCCAAACATAAATACAGTGTTTCAAATATGTGTAGGTAAACCTCCTATATACTTCAAAATATTTTCTTGGGTATGTAAAGGAATATCTAACATCAATGCCATTTTACGAAAACCATATGTATATTCTTACATTGTTTGTCCTTTTCTTAGTTTCAGAGCTTGAGATTCAATTAAATATTTCTCTTTATAACCAAAAGGATAGAATTTCTTTCTAAGTGTAGAAATAAAAACTTGCCATGATGGAAATACATTACCCACTTGTTGCATGCCATTTTGCAACTTTCTTTTCCACCAGATGAGTGTTGTGCCTGCAATTCTAAGCGATGCTAATTTGATTTGAGTTGTCTCATCCTTGATTTGTTGCACACTGCAATAAACCTCCATCTATCTGACCTAATTATCAAGTCTCTTTTCATTGACTTCACCATCATACACAAGTAATTCAAATTTTACATCAAGCTTAAGTAAAGGAATTTCGTGTTTATGTTTATGGACATGTTTTCTTGTAGTGGATTTAGAACTTGAACTTGAAGAAGAAGAAGATGATGGAGAAGAAGGAGGTGAAGGAGGAATTTGAGTAGGATCCTCTCCTTCTTCAATTTTGACCTTTGAATATTCACCTAGGTTCGGTCTCTTCCGTTCCAAGTAATCCTCATACAAAACCTTCATCATCTCTGACATGGTGAAGAAAGTATTTCGAAACTCTTTCTCATCATGAGAAAGTCCCTCTTCCGATACCATCTTCTCACTTTGAGAAGTTCTCTTTCTCAATCCAATCAATGGATTCTCTTCAACAAGCTCGCATTCACCATGATTCATTATTTCCCTGGTAATCATGCAAACTCAAAAAACAACCGTCAACCTACTCTGATGCCACTTAATCTGAAAAGATCTTTTAAACGATAATGGTTGAGTTATTTTGCATGATTTAAATTACCATTTAGGAAACTAATGATAGAGGAAGAATTATAAATGAAACATGACAGCCATAAAGAAATATTCACATCTGAACATAAGCGTGAAGAACAAAAAACCATAACAAGAGAAGTTGATAACAGAGCTCGACAATCTCTCCTATGTCTCTGGGCCTTTCTCTCAGTGGGTGAGGTTTTATTATTTATGTTCAAAGATTTAAAAGTACAACCCAACATTTACAAAAGGATTATAAAATTATCTAGTCTTGTTCTACCATATCTCAAGAACCCAACAAAACTAACGGCACTGAAATTGGATGAACGGAGCTCCGAAAAATGGCCCGAAAAGGTGCTCTCTACAATGGCTTCCCTGCATAAAAATGGTTGTCTTGGAAAATTTTCAGCATAAAACTGTTTTGAACCTCCTCCATGGCTCCATCAACCTTTGGTTTATATATATTAGAAGTGGGTAACAACCTCCCAATTCTCCCCAAGATCTGGCCTCAAAATGGGCCCAATAACCCCAAAAAATGACCAAAATCTCCAAAACTGCTGATAAAATCCAATTAAAAACATACAATAATGTATAAAAACCCACTTTGGGCATAAATCAAGGGCGCAACCTCTTTTTCACTTTATCTTGGTCACTTGGGCGCCTCCGTGTGGCCAGGCACTAACAGTTATGCGTTGGCCCCCTTGATCTCTTGGCTCTAGTCATATGTGCTTGGCCCACGTGGCCTCGGGCTAGCCTCCATGTGCAAATAGTGATAATCCTTAGCCCCTAGTCAAGCGCCCTGGTCAGCGGGCTAGCCTGACTGACCGAACATTAACCTCTTTATCTGTGTGAAGGTTGGACACATGGTGTAGTCAAATGTATTAACATCGAAAACTGAGGTCTTATCCAATAGTTGCCCCACACGTGTCGATAGATGTGAGTATGGTTACATGGGTATGGTTGTCTGCACATATCGGGGGCTGGGGCTAGGACCCAACCTCTACTCCTCCTATTTTAACCACATTGCAAAATTAAATATATAACAAAACATATAGTTGTAAGCAATACGGTGTAGGTGGGACGGTAGCTGATCCTACGTGAAGTCTCGACCGCCTATAGAGGTCATGGGTTCGAACCCAGTGGATATCAAACCAATTTTTCCAAAAACTTTAACCAATGGATGGGTGCCACATGGAAACCCATGATTGGGCCATGTGGCACCATTTAATTCACCCACTTGTAGGCCACGTTTCCAACACTGATTCATCCACATGTCTTCCCATGTGTCTGCCCAGTGACATGCCACATCTTCCATGTGTCGTACGGTTGTACGGCCCTACCACGTCAGTCGTACAGACGTGTCACGTTTCATCCTTGAAGTGGAGAAACATCTCACACTTTGATTGTTCCACCTGTACCTATCCATGTCAGCATCCACTGTACCTTGCCACATTAGTTGTACAGTCGTACGACTTGTACAGTCGGTTGCCACGTCAGCACTGTATGGACTGTATAGTCAACATTTTTTTGTTTGTTTGGAAAAATAAACAGATATTATATCTTGGTCATACGATGTATGTTTGAACCCATTCAAGTTGCGTTGGGTTCGTAACGTCGAGGCCTACGCCCATGTACGTTTTGAATCCATTCTGAGAACTTTTATTTTTAGGCCTTCCTAGACCCATCTTGGTCCCGAGATCCAATTTTGGATCAGTGTGTGAGTCATATTTGAGTAATTTGGAAATGCACATTATTCTTACCACATAACTCATGGGCCAAAGTCCCATGTTTTCAAACAGTTTCAACGAAGATTTTATAGAAATGACAAACACATTCATCGAAACTTTGTTGATGCAATACTATGACAACAATGATGACATCTACGATCATGATGGTATAAAAATGAATGAGCTTCGCTTGGTTTCAATAATAATTTATCCTTTATTGAACAAACCCAAACACGTGAAGGTGGAAGCTCAGATGGCCCCTCCCCTCCCCCTCACATCACTCTCAATTCCCCATACCCAATCTATAAAATAGAAAATAATTGAAAGCAACCTACTAAGATTCATGCATAGAAACTACAAAAACAAAAATTATTGAAGGTAAATGAAATTATGTGTTTGTAAATGATATTGTTAGTTTACCATGTACTTTAGTATATTGGTGACTATTTTCAGGTTTCACATAATAATTAAAAAACATGTAACATATGATACAAAAATGTTGCATAAAACTCAAAAACATGTAATTAACCCATGACATAAGTAAATTATTTTAAGAGAATAATTCATACAAATTAAAATATATAGTCACGTACTTGATCCAACTCAACATCTGTATAATCATCCTTATTTTGTATCTTCTTCTTCATCGAACTCAACATATGTATCATTATCTGGTTCAAAAATGGTGTTGAAAGGATTAACGATATCATCATCATCATCAATGTCATTTTCAAGCATATTTTCATCTACATCATCATCAAGAACTGCATCGTCTCCTACGCCTGGATCATGATCTTCTTCTTCTTATTTGTCTATCGACCCTACATGATCTTCCATATCTATCTGATATGGTGAATCATCTTATTCTTCAATATCATGTTCTTCCTGTACATGAGTATACTTAACTGGACTTCCTGATGGATCATATCTAACAACAAATGACCAATCCCTCTCTCCTAGAACATTTCAGTAAAATACTTGTTCACAATGGCTTGGAAAAACATAGCGATCATGTCATCTTCCAAACATTGTTGTTTTAATCATCGAAAGTCCATTGGCATGTTGAATAACAGTTCTTTCCTCATCGCGTTCATGCATTCATAAACTAGACCATTTCACATCAAACATAACTAATTTGAAGGAATTAAAGTCACACTCAAGTATATGATTCAAATACCCATAGTATATATTTTCAGATTCTCAAGGATGTTTGTCACTCCTAGAGGAAACAATAGTGACCTGGAATACTTCATTTATCCCACTATCAGAAGCTTTCTTGGTTTCATCCAACTGTTTGATGTGAAATTTACAATCATTGCACCACATAGCCTTGTGGTGTTTCAACTGCAATATGCCATATATGTAAAAGATGCATTGTCAATTAATAAATTAACATATTTATATAACTTGGAAAGTATATGAAAACTATATAAGTACACATGTAGTCACATTAATATAATATAAAATAACTAAATAAAATGGGTGAATTTTCTTTCCTGTCCATCTTTCAAACCATATGGTAAATCAATTTCCTTTTGCATAACATTGGCATCTCCTTTACGACGAGCTTCTCTAACCAATTCAGGGAGTCATTTCCATGATAACCTATCGCCATGATGTTGTTTACATATTTCAATCCATACATTCATCCAGTCAAGATTCTTTGCAATGTATAAATGCAGTGCATCCCAATCTTGAGCAATTGAATCAAAAAATCACAATTCACCAATATTAAATATTAGTTATAACTTCCATGGTAAATATTAATAATTTATGAAATAACAGATATTAATATATTAATGAGTATGATCATATACACAAAAAACGAAAATTTATATGTATTAATATAAATCTCCACAATTATTAATATATTACCTCTCATTTTTTTCATTCTACCTTTCCCCAATATATGCTCTTAATATTCAAATTTTTTGATGGAGTTCACATCCCAAATGCGATCCACTGCATGCATAGTTGGCGCTACTACTTTAGGAATATACTAACTAATATACACCATGGATTGATATACCATATATCCCTCCACCATAGAACCCTCAGGATGTTCTCTTTGTCTAACCAAATCCTTCAATGATTTCAAGTGCCTGTCCACCATCCACATTGACCTTGTGTGTACAGGTCCACAAATTTCAATATCCTCAACTTGGTGTATGAGGTAGTTTTCTTGTGCATTGAAAAATGTTGGAAGTATATACTTTTTCATTTCACACATTAGTCAAGGAATTTATCTCTTCCAATACTTTATATCATGTTCATGGATATCTTTCAATGACAACCATCTACATGAGATCATGACACAAGAAAATAATATGTTTCAACATAACATAATATAATATATTACATTACAAGTAAAACACATGTCATTAAGTACAACAACAAATTGAAAGAACATTTTGCATATAAATCACAACTAATTACCTCATGTGTTTTCCAAGATCATATATAACTTGTTTGATGTTGTTGTCAAAGTCGTTTGGGAGAGATAGCGATAGAACATACCGTAACAAAAAAAATGAATCGTTATTTTTTTTTACCAAAGTAGAAGAAAAAAAAAAAAACTTAAAAGGTGTATAAGGTCAATATATATAAATATGTATACCAAAATTATTACCTTGATGAAGGTATGCCAATCATGTGTTTTTACCCCACCAAATTTACCTTTCTTCATTAATATATTATTTATGTTTGAAGAAAAACCCATGGGAAATTTAATTCCTTGAATGACCTCTTTTACATCATTTCTTTGTTGCTCTATAAATAACCATGGAAGGTTATTTCGGTCTAGTCCATCTCTATTTGATCATATTACACTTCACATTGAATGATTGGCTTCCTGAATGTCAGTACAAATTTTGACATTTTTTTTTATCCCTCCTACTATCTGTGATTCCCCATAATGTTTCTGTCACATTCTTCCCGATATGCATTGTATCAAACAAATGAGATAGTTTTAGCTACTCATAGTAGGGAAACCTCATGAATTGAGTAGGATAATATTCATTCCTTGTGGAAGCCCATTATTAATACCTTCATGATGGCGGCCTTCATGAAGCATAAAAAAAATCACAAAAATATTTATCAAATACGGTAAAATAAATTCAATGATTAAAATAAGCATTCAAAACATTACATATACGATACATAAAGAAATTGTGTACCTTGACGATTTCTATTATATTCCAACCTCCATAGGTGAGGTGTCATTATTCGTGGTTTTAAACCAGTCTCTTCTTTCCCACTGAAAAGATGTTTTTCAGTAGTATACTACCTATGGTTCTTAGGGAGGAGGTGCCTATACTAATCAAACACCACCTTTTCTAAAAATTTTGAATGGCAATACTTCATCTTAGGACCACAAACTAGACATGCAAATTTACCCTTTGTCTGAAGACCTGCAGTAGATGGATAAATGTCAATTATACGATGAGATTATCTAAAAATTAAACATGCAACATGATATCTTTAAAAAATTATATAGTATTAAAGAGAAATAGAATGCTACATACCATTAAAATTTGTTAGTCTTGGGGAATCATGAATTTTCCATACAAGTATTCCACAGAATTTAAATTTCTTCTCCCTGATTGGTTTACATATGTCATACATACAGATGCAAACCGATAAATATAGTAGCTCGTCGATAAGAGGATCAATATATACATTCATATATTTAACTTGGTACTTAACTAATTGTTTAAAATTACACATAATTACTATAACCATGATATGTATATATAAGTAAATAAATAAACAAAATATATTATGCAAAAAATGAAACAAATGAAAATGTTACATTCAAAAAATTAATGTAAAAAAATCCCTGGAACAATCATTGTCAACATTATGTGCTCCCTCTTTATTGACATCCAAGGAGGAATGTTATTGTTGATAACAAAAATATGCCACACTGAGTAAATATACCTAAGATCTCTAAATGGCTTAGCACCATCATCTTCCAATGAAAGCCTAACATTACAAGGTTCATCTTTGAAATCTACCCATTTTTCCTCAATTTCCCTAAATGCATAACCATCAATAGGAATTTGAAGAACACCATATCCACTTTTGTTACATGCATGGTAATCCATAAATTGTGCTATTATTTCACACCTGAACAATCGCTGCAAACGTGGAATTATGGGAATATGATGAAGAACCTTTCAAGGCAACCTTTTTGTTACTTGATCATTTTGATATCTACTGATTAGACATTGTGGGAATTCTGTTTTTGAAGCATGTTGTCCATAATATATAATATGATCATTAGAACATGCATCTATATTTTGATAATCCATTCCAATGTCTTTCATAATGGCATGCAAATCTCGATATGTGCGAGGTAAAATATTTGACGATGGTAAAAAAAATTCACCTAACAATATACAACATAACAAATAACTAGTTAATGTAAAGAATATTAATCGTAAAAATTGCATTCTTATTTTACACATTAATTAACACTAAAAAAAATAGAAAAAATTCAACATTTATGTATATAAGATGAAACATATTACATACCTTAAGATCTATGTCATACAAGTGTTCGACAAATTATTCATAACCTTTAAGTTCACTAGTAGCAATGTAGCAGAGAGAAGAGTTGCTCTTGAGCCTTCATAAAGTTGTTTATTTTCCTTTTCTAATAGAGGTTCATCATAAATACCATCATTGTCCCCATCCTCATTCAGCTTAGCAAACAAATCTTGGATCATTTGATTTTTCCCAACATCTTCTTCCATCAGATCATTAACTGGATTTGTCCCATCATCTTCTTCCATGGGATCATTAACTTGATTTGTCCCATCATCTTCTTCCATGAGATCCTTGTTTTCTTGATCATGCTCCTCAGATTGTACAACATCATTTCTACTAGTACTACTTGGTGCAATATTCTGTAGAAAGTTAGAGGGAAACTTTAACTTTATAATTACAAGAAATCATGCAAAATTAGTGTGTACTATAACAAATATTCAAACAATATATATAAATATATATAATTTTATATAAAATCAACAATTTAAAAATAGATAATGAATATATAGCTAATTACCACGGGACGATATTCATTTGATCCCCCATCAATGTGCCCATATTTCCTATAATGTTTTTTAGTTGTTGCTATTAAAATTCTTACGGGATGTGTAAGGTAACATTTTTTGCAAGGGCAATAACATCTACCATCACCCTTTTCACCCACTTTACTTTTTTTCCCACCTCTAATATTCTACGACATTCTTCTGCACAAAAATACCCTTTCTGAAGTTTTGAAATGCCATTGTTATAGCAATTAGATTTTCGCAACATCTCTAATTTTCAAAATATTTATAGATATATTTTTCGTCGCAAGAGCGAGGAAAGTTGACCAAGTCAATGTTGACTTTGTCAAACAGTGTAATGGTCAATGTCGACTTTGTCAAATAGTGTAACGATCATGATTGAATAGTCTCTCTTGTGACGATCACCAAAGGTCATCGCAAGAGAGACAAGAGTCCACTATCTTCACGGTCATCGCTCTTACGACATAGATCTGGTTTCGTCACTCTTGCGATGATAGCCAAAGGTTCTGTCAAAAGCACAACGAACATGGGATGGATTTATAAAAACATTTAAAATTTCAATTATTTATCTTCAATTGTGCGATGAAAGGTTACTTTCGTCGCAAGTAGTCGTCGCAAATTTTTCAAAATGTAGTTGTGACTTATTTGTAGTAAAAATGGTTGATGATTATTTTTCATATATAATCTAGTTCTTGAGTACAAGAGTATCCCCATATGAATTTACAGTTGCACAGAAGAAGTAGTTAGTAGTGAAGGCAACATGTTATTAGTTAATAGAAGGAAATTCATATATGTTGGGTGCAGATGGTGCTATGGGGAAAATCCCCCTAATATGGGTCTAGTGACTAGGCAGATCCTTGACACCCTAAAAGACTGAAAAGGTTTTATTCTAACCAAAACCACACACAACCTTACGATAATTAAGGGAAGAAAAATAAGATATAAATGTGTACCTTAAGTCCTTACGGTTGATCTCGATCCCTTCTGATTGTTGTATGTTCCAAGGATGCAGGCCTCCTCCCAAAGTTGATGAAAACAATGCTACAGAACAATATAGGACAACATATGATTAATTATCAATATTATCTAAAGAGTTAGTTATTCATGAAAATATTCATAAACATAAACACATAGACATAATATCTGGGACAAGAATGTTTATCTTTTATTAATAACAAAATCTGAGGTTACAACCTAAACTTTGTTGGTGTAGCTCCATGAACCTCGCCTGGGTTCCTCTATTGTGTCTCTAATTGCACCATTCCCAATACTATATTCACCACCAACATGCCAACATAAGGGGATAAGCATGGATGGTATAAGGAAGATGGATGGAAGGGAATGTTGAGGATAAAACTTAGAGCAAAATGAAAAATGCTTGGGGAACAAGGGTGAAAATTTGGTAGATCTCTCTTGCCTCTAGTTTTATATATCCAAATGCTTGTTGATTTTTCAATAAGCTAGGTTTAATCATTAATTTCATTCCATTTTTATCATTTTTATTAAAAAATAAACAATTTTTTGCATCAATCAAGATCACAAGAAGAAACACCATGCACAAGTACACAAGAAGTATCCTCGGAAACCCTTGTCAACAAGGGAAGAAAACCTAGACAATCCCTTGCTATATTCTTCAAGAGAAATACCTCCACCACCATAAATACCGAGCACACAAAAGAGTGTTCACAAACCCTAGAAGACTAGTGCCCAAGAGAGGTGCGCACTTTTCCTAAGAACAAGTGTTTGCTGAAATTTCCAAACTCACAATTGTAATATGATTCCTCAATGGGGAATTTACCTTTACTTATATTATACTAAACTTGTCAACATAAGTGTCTATTGGAACAATAGGGACGACCTCACTAGTTCACAATATCATTAATAATTACCATATTAATTATATTTTACATTAATTATCCTTTACACTAAGGTGGGGCCGACCTGTACCCTTTACATTACAATTAGGGTTACAGGTAAGTCTGACTCTTGAACAATATAGAAAGGGATCTCATACACCCACTAGTGCTCAACCACTAGGGGAAAATCCATAGGTATGTCCATATCTATATCTCACTACATATCATAGGAGAACCAGACTCACTAGTGCTCAACCACTAGGATCACGTTCACCTGTGCTCATCCACAGGCATGTCCAACTCAACAGATCTTCTTTCCCACTGCATTACACATGAGATTCATCTAGATTTCATCATCTCAAATCTCTACTTAGATGAGGCTAATACATCATTTTCATCTCTGTCTCATAACGATGCACCCATCTCATGGGAATTCGAATGTTCACATGTGTTCAACCATGGGCACGTATGACTCAACAGATCTTGTTTCTCACTGCATTACATAGAAGAATCATCTAGAGTTCTTCTCAACTCTCTATAAGGAGGAGGCTAGAACTATGTTCCAGTTCTATCTTGGATAGGAACCACACACCCAACTCATGGGATTTCTCTCAAGCCGACTCAATCAGTCTGTGTCCTAGAGGATGTATCATGCAACTATAATCATCAACACTCCCTCTCAGCTAGGGAGGCATTCTCCATCTTGCCAAGTCTCTCATGGAAGTACTCAAACTTTGTCTTGGTTGTAGTAATCAACATTCCCTCTCAACTAAAGAGGTATTCTTCACCAAGCAAGTTTGGTGAAGATGTTTGCAATCTACTCATGTGTAGGAAGGTACAAAACTTGTACTTCTTTCCTCTGCATCATGTCTTTGAAAATGATATTTTATCTCAACATGTTTTGATTTATCATGAAACACAAGGTTCTCAAAGAGTTTCACACAACTCTGGTTATAATCATAGAATCCATCTCATGGTCAAGTAAATCTATCAGAAGTTTATGAAGCCACACTACTTCGCACACTCAATGATATATACTTTTCTTTTATGATATTGAAGGCCATAGATCTTTGTTTCTTGTTGCACTAGGAAAACATGACAAACTTCATGGTAAAACAACAATCGGATGTGCTCTTCTGGTCCACTGTATTTTCTTCTCAATCTGTATCGGCATATCTCAGGTCATATCCAACTCTGCCTCATATATATCTCAATACATGTTTTATTGTTATCTAGTGAGTCTGTCTCGACTGACTCATGAATTGACTAAGACATTCACTGCATAGCATGAATCAAGTTTGTTGTTAACAAGATACATCAGTGATCCAATCAGTTGTGGATCAATATCGTCTGAATCATCATCATTCACTTTCTTCAAATCCATTACCATGGATTTCCATTCTGTCATACTGAACTTTATTTAATATTCTAACTGTATATTTTTCTTGACTCAAGAAAATCTCGTTGGTCCTCTGTCATACTTCTTGTCCCAAGAAGTAGTGCATCATACTCATATCCTTCATCTTGAAATCATAAGTAAAATATTACTTCTATCCAACAAGGATTTCTAAATAAGTCATCAAAATCAGGCTCTCATCACCAACACTGTAATAATATAGGTTTGGATCAGCAACACTCTTGTTGAAACTCAAAATCATAAAGAATCCATACATCTTATATAGTTTCCAACTCATGGATTTTAGTATGAGTGGATGTGTATCAGGCTTACTAGATCAAGTGTATCATCATAGAAAACTCTCTCTATTTGTGAGAATCCTCTAGCTATAGATCTCGCTTTGCATTTTTCGACACTTCCATAAACTGCATGCTTGATCTTATAGATCCACTTGGAAGTCACCATAGACTTCCTTTCTGGTCTCTAAACAATATAGTATACATCATTATTTAATACATATTGGTATTCTTCTATTATGGCATTTTTCCATACTTGTTCACCTATCGTTTCTCCATGATAGGGAGTCTCAGAATCAATGGAGTGGCTTATGGCTTGAAGGGTAGCTTGAAAACTCTCTTTTGCATTCTCAGGATGTCCCTTGAGGGACTTGTATTTTCCTCTACCTCTAGTAGAGTTTTTTCTACCCTACAAAGGAATTTTATGCCCTAATGAAATATCTGTGGACATATAAACTGGAGCAACTGGATCACCTGGAATAATGTATGTCTCCCTCTGAATTGCTTAAGGGGGAGAAGGTATTGTCTCACTGTCAATCTCCATATAAGATTATTTGGATATTTTAAAGGTTATCTCTTATTCAAGGACAACATCTATGCGTGTCCCACTCTGTCTCTGACCAGGTATGTCGAACTAGAATTTCTTCGAAGATTCACTATTATCCCATAAATGTATCATTTTTCCTTGAGGGGTCTAGCTTGGAATTGTTTTCTTCGGGTACATGAAAGTACATTGGGAACCAAAACATCCTGAAGTGTTCAATATCAAGCTTCACTCTAGTGAAGACTTCCTCAGGAGTTATTTTTTTCAAAGTATGCTGAAGACTCTTGTTCTAAACATATACTGTGTCATGCATGCTTCTTCCCATATAATCATATAAAGATTTTGATCATGCATTATTGCATTGGTTGCCTCAATGATGGTTCTATTCTTCCTCTTTCTCAAATAGTTTGGACTCCCTTGAAGGATAAACATCTTCCTTTTTTGTTAACCTGTCTGGAACAAGAAAACAATAGGAACCAAAACAAGAATATCTTCTAAAGGAGAATAATGAGTACATCTCTAGAATCAAAACAATTTTAGGATTGTTGTCACGTCTACAACATCTACTTGTAATGTAGCAAACTTTAGAAATATAGGCTTACATGAATGACAATTACAACAATCAAAACTGGAGTCTTTACTTCCAGTGTGTTGTTCCTCTGAATGCACTGAGATCTCTTTGGATCCATGAATTCAGCAAAAGGTTCCTTCCTCATGCAATTACCCTCGTGACAATGATACAAATAATATATACATGTGCATACATGAGGGTGTTGATATGATTTCTCCAATGGAACCTGGTTGATTTTTGTCCTCTGACATCTTCATGAAGAAGGTAGTCATAGTGTCACATTTTTGTATCATCCACAATAAGTCTTCCTACAAAGTCTTGTCTTCCAAGAATTTGAATTTTCTGGATTCATCAAGCTTATCTTCCATCATAGTTTTGTTCATCATAATTTTAGATTCTTCACAAACCCTTGTCAACTGGGCTATAAAACCTAACGACTAGGCTAGGCTAGCAACCTTTGGTTTTGTTGGGCTAATGAATGCCAACAATAAGCCTTGAAAGTATTGAGGCCACTCCAAGCCTCGTAGGGGGTCTTATCCTTGACAAATATATGGGGATATATGTTTGGATGTAAGTTGCACAATTAAGTTCTTCAGCCCATAATATCTATGGAAGTGACTTTTCATGTAGAATGTAAGATGCCATCTCTTTTAGAGATCTATTTTTCCGCTCAGCAACTTTGTTTTGTTGCAGAGTATAGGGAACCATGTGTTGCATTTGAATCCATTTCTCATGAAAAAGATTATGTATCGCATGGTTGACATACTCTCCCCCATTATCTGTTTGAAGGAATTTGATTTTCTTTCCTGACTATTTCTCAACAAGGGCTTTGAAATATTTGAGGTGTTAAAAGACATCTGATTTTTTCCTGAGAAAGAACATCCATGTGAAGTGTGAGAAATCATCATAAAAAATGAGCATGTACCTTGCTTTAATGATTTATGGATGTGGAAAAGGGCCCATGATGTCACTGTGGATCAGATCTAAAGGAGGGGAAGCCTTCTGAGTGTTTCCTTTGTCGAATTTCTCTTGAGGGTGTTTTCCAAGAACACATCCCTCGCAAATTTCTTTGGAGAAGTGGATGTCGGGTAGACCATCAACCATTCCCTTCTTGCTAAGTTGTTGCATATATCTTAAATTTAAATGCTTGAAACTTTCATGCCATATCCTACTACTTTCATCAACATGGGTAAGAAGTAATGCAGAATCTGGTTCAATAAATTCAGAAAATGTGTAGCATCTAGATTGATGATTTACCTCACTGGTAGCAAGCCTAGAATTGGTTTGCATGTCATAGATATCCATTTCATAAGGTGTGAATATGTCTCTCTTTCCGATGAAATATTTTTTCATCTGATACACAAAGAGAAGATTAATGGAAAGTTTGGGAACCTGTAGTACATTCTCGAAGCTTCCATTTGTGAGTTCAATTATTTCTTTGTTGGTCACCTCGACTGGAGAGTTGTCCCCCATCAGAATAGGAGGACCTTTGCATGCATCCAATGAATAATAAACTTCTTTTGTGTCAGCCATGTGGTTTGATTATCTTAAATCTATGATCCAAGCATCAAGAGAGGAGTCGATGGCAATCAAGGCATGGATAGAATTACCTTTCTTGGGATTATGATTTTTTGGCTTCTTCTTCTTGGAACCCTCAGGGATGCGATCTGCAAGGTTGTTTTTCTGAAGTATTTGGTTCATTAGATCTATTTGTTTCTGCATACATGTGGATTCTGGATGGAATCCTTTGTGGCATTAAGTGAATTTCTCCCCTTTTCTTCTCTTTCCACCTTTGGATCTAGAGCCATCGTTGAAGGGCTTTGAGTACCCTTCCTTCTTCGGATTTTCATGTTCTTTCCTTTTCTCTTTGTATTTTTATTTCTGATATTGATGACCACTGCCATATTGCAGATTAAGTGCATGTGATTTTGGGCCTTTGATTTTTCCCATGTTGATGATATTGGTCTCCTCTTGTGTCAGAGACTCGATAAAGTCCTCAAGAGATGGCATCTTCCAGGTGTCTCCAAAGGATAATCTAACTTAATTAAATGTGGATACAAACACTGAGTATTATGGACCATCTTTGGAGAGAATGGTGACAACCATTTGTTTCTCCTCCTTAGATTTATCAACCCTGCAAGCCTTGAGTTGCAACAACAAATCCTTATATTTGGTAAATAAATCTTGGAGATTGTCGAATATTTTTTCATCCAATGTGAGCAATTCCACCTTGACCATGTGTCCCCTCATCTCGTCATGTTTTCTAAAAATCCCTTCCATGGTGGTCCAAGATTCATTGGGGGGTTTACACGAGGATATGTGAAAGAGGATCTCATGAGAAATGAGACTGCAAATTGTTCTTAACACTTCATCCATTCGATTTAGATAATTGGATTTTTCTATGGATAATGTTTGTTATGTATCTGTGTTCATGGTTAACCCATACAATCCTATGATTTGAAGATGCATTATCATCTTCTCCTTGCATGCAAATAAATTGTAAGGTGTAAGAATGAATTATTTTGAAAATTCCATTTTTCCATTGTCTTCAATCTTTGGTACCTGCAAAAATAATTTGGTCTGTCCTTTCCCTAGTAGTCTGTTGGCTTTGATATGATGTAAATATGTTGAACCTGCACATAATAGATCTATATGGGAATCAACATACAAAGTTGTAGAGAAAATATGAGAAAATAGAAGCAGAAGAGACAGAAAAGAAGAATTCTCATTAACCAAATGAATGAATGATAATTTACACATGATATACTTTGTATAACTCAACAAATGCACACTGGAGGAGAAGCCAATGTGCCATAGTGGTGTTCTATAGTGATATGGACACACACCATCAGTTACAGGAGTAAATTGCCACCTAGTCTATTCTCTCGAGAAACTATGGGAGTGAACATCCACCTAGTCTAAGTTAATTACTCTATCAATCTTTAGTTAACTCACTAAAACAAAGTGAAGTGAGGAGGATATCAGGGAATCATGAGTAATGCGTTAGTATGGTTATGATCCTAAGGAAAATGTGCATTATCTGGTGATGTTCCCAATGTTGCATGGTGATAATACCAATGTGGCATCTAGACTCCACTCAACTTATCAAACTGAAGTGTGAACTGAAGAGAATATTCTCTTAGAAGGAATATTCTCCCTAAAATATAGGAGACTGAATAATGACTAGTAAACATAGGGAAAACCTTAGGACAAAGAAATCCTAGGTGTGTGTGAAGTATTTCCAACACATGGGATCAGAGCCAATGGTTTAAAACCTTGACCTGTTATCTGCAAACATTATTGCATCTTATTTTTTGTGTGATTGAAAATGGGTCAGTGGTTTGCTAATTGGAAATTATTGAAACATACCAGTTTTTGTCTAGATATTGAAGATGGATTTGAAGATTGATCTGATTGTTCTGAATGGATCAAATTATGTTGTATGGGAACTAGATATATAAACCCTACTGAAGAGAAAAGTATTATGGAAGTATATGAAAATTTTGATTCCAGATCCAAGACATGATCAGGCGAAGTTCATTATTTATGGAAAGAAGGATGAGGTTGTAGGATTAATCACTACCAACATATCATGGGAGATTTTATTTCACCTTAGTGGAATTGAATTCCCTCATCAATCACGAAAGAATATGAAGTTTTTTTTCAACTACGTCATGTAATTGGAGAAAGAGTTGATCTCTCTTGATCCTCAGTCCTTTGAGAGAATGGATGAATATTTCACATGTGTCAATGAAATCTATTTGCAATTGGGTGAATGTGGAAATAACTATCAAAATAAGGATGGACAACTCATTGAACTGGTCCCAATGAACTTGAGAACACCATTCGACATGTTCATGTCGAATTTTTGCACAAACTAAAAAGCATGCAATGAAGATGGTAAGGATTACACCTTGGAATATTTTTGTGGTCTTTTGATTACTGATCAACATAGATTTCTTGAGCAAGAAAATGTTGGTGGTAAACAAAAGGACCACTTTCTCAAGGAAAAGGGAAAGATGGATCCCATGGATAGAGTAAGGTTCGATGCCTCTACATAGAAACCTACATAACATGATTAGAAAAATCAGAGAATAGCATATGCCCCTTACCAAAGTTGAAAGAAGAAGAGATGTCAGTATTGTGGATATAATGGACATGTGGAGAAAACCTTCTTTAAGAATCTAGAGAATTTACAAGACAAGGTTAAGCGTCTTGAAGGAGATGTGTTTTTTGTACACCGACCCGTTGATAATTTCACCTTCCAAGTCGAAACTTCTCAGACCTTGCTATCTCATTATGTGCATAATGAATGGGTAGTTGACTCTAGGTGCTCTCATCACATGGCTAAGGATGCCCCCTTGTTCACATGGTTGGTTGAAGCTGAGGAGAGGAAAATCCATGTTGTTGATGATTTTTCTCTAGATGTTGCATGTCCGGGTGATGTTGCTTATCAACATGGGAAGATTTTCGATGCCTATCATGCGCCAAATATAAGTGCCAATCTATTATTTTTTTCTCATTTAATATAGACAGGTGATATTGTAGAATTTTGATGAGATCGGATCTATGTTCGTGATCTAAAGAAAATAAATTTGATTTTCATCGGTGGGATTCTCAACTCGACAAAAATCTTGTACAAGTTCCATGACATTAATCGACTTGAACCTAAACTCACTACACTTGTTTCTCACACTGAAAAGAGAAGTAGAATTTGGCATAAGTGACTCAGACACTTGATTTTTTTAAGTTTACAGACACTAGTAACTTAAACATGGTTGGTTTCTCAAAGGTGTTTCCCCCTAAAGGAGTCTATAAAGGTTGTTCACTTAGGAAGCATCATCAAGCACCATTCGACTCTAGAAAAGTATGGAGAGAAAAGAACGTATTGGAATTGGCTCAAAATGATGTCTATTGCATCAATATACCTTCACTGGCATGTGTGAGGTACATTTTGACTTTCATTGATGATTTATCTCATTTTGCATGGGTATTTTTCCTAAAGAATAAGAACCTTGTCTTTGAGAAGTTCAAGGAGTTTTAGGCATTTGATAAAAAGAAATGTGGTAGAACCATCAAATTCTTAAGATCAAAAAATGGTGGTGAGTATGTCAATCAACCTTTTGAATAATACCTACTTCAATTTGGTATTGACTATAAGCAATCAATTCCTCACACACCTCAACCGAATGGCATCGCAGAATGCAAGAATCAGATGTTAGTCAAAATGACTGAATTTATTTTGCGGGATAAAGACATGGCCCCTAGCTTCTAGGTTGAAGTGATTTATTATGAAAACTATCTTCTCAGTCGGATCTCGACTAGGGATGATTTTAGGGGCTAAATTTCGCTCATGGGCTATTTTTCCATGGTTTTTCCCAAAAAAAGATTCGCTATTCTAAAAATGATTCGTCCAAATTCTATAGGATAAAATTATTTTACCTTAAAAATCGCCAAAATTTTATACAAACTATATAAAATCCTTAGAAATTTGATTTTTTTATAAAAATGTCGTCAAACATTTATAGTTGGCATATGAAGGATTAGTAAGATTCGCCAAGGTTTCTACATTTTAAAATAAATTTCCATCCTTAAAATCATCCCTGATCTCGACTCGAGGTATTCCTTCCATGATTCCATTCAAATGATTGTATGCGAATAATCCTTCAATCGACCACCTCTTTATGTTTGGATGTGTTTCATGGGTTCACATTCTTTATGATTGTAGAGATAAATTCGATGTGAAGAGTCACGATTTCATCATGATGGGATACTCTGAAGAGTCAAAATCCTATTGACTGTTTGATCATATCAAACAAAAAAGCATTATAATAAAAAATGTACGGTTTTATGAGAAGTCTTATGGAATTTAGTTATTGAATGCCTCCTCTATATTTCTACAATGTGATCCCCTTGATTTTTTCTCTGACACTGGTGCTCATGTTCTTTGATCAAGCAATATAATTTTCTTGTCTCAACTCAATTGTCAAACTTTGAATCAACTAGTTCGTCATCCTCAGTTTCGACTTGCTCGTTGACTACAACCTATCCTACATTTTATTGACTTATTGAAGTGAATTATAGTTCACATATTTCTTGTATACCTCGATGGGCAGCCAATACAATTAAATCTATTGGAGTTGATGTTGGAGATTTCTCTTGTGGATGAAAAACTCAAAGTCAGAAGCACCATGCTATCGTTTCCTTGATGACTCATGTACTTGAAACCTTTGATCTTGTAACCTACTCAGGTGATGAAGGAAAAATTGAATGGGACTAAGACATGAAGACCTAAATTGATTCTTTGTCAAAGAATCATACTTCGTATTTAGGTCCTAAACTACAAGGAAAGAAAATTGTGAAGTGTCAATGGGTCTATAGGACCAAGTTTACCTCTAAAGGTGTTGTTGAGTGACATAAAGCTCGACTTGTTGTGAAGTAATTTTCTCAACAAGAAGGCATCGATTACACTGAAAATGTTTCTCCTATCACAAATATGAACTTTGATCAACTGATTCTTTCCCTTGCTACTCATTTTGGATGGCAAATCCATACTATGGATTTGAAGAACACATTTCTTTATGGAGACAAATCTGAAGAAATTTTCATGGAATATCCACCTGGTTTTTATAAAGATTCAAATTTGATACGTTGACTCAAAAAGTCGCTTTATAGTTTGAAGAAAACTTCTAGATCTTTGTGTGCTAAGATCAATAGTTTCTTTCATTGACTTGGTTTCAAGCATTGTGAATATGATCATAGCTTGTATGTAATCCATACAAATGGAGACACCTTGATATTTGTTATATATGCATATGACTTATTTATTACTGGAAATAATAATGATATCATCTTTAGATTGAAGAAACAACTTCTTGACTCCTTTGACATGACAGATCTTGGTACTCTACATTTTGTTTTTGGGTCTTCAAGTATTACCACCACGTGATGGATTTTTCATTTCTTGGCCTAAATATGTGAAGGATTTGTTGACATTTTTTAAGATGTTTGCTTGCAAGCCTTTTCCTAATCCTTTTCATACTAGAGTAAATCCTACCAAAACCTATAAAACACCTATAGTTGATGCTACGCTCTAATTACAATTGGTCGACAATATATTTTATTTTACTCATACTCGACCTGATATTTATTTCGTTGTTAGTGTGGTATACTGGTTTATGCAGGACCCTAAAGAAATCCATTGGAAATTATTCGAATGAATTGTTCGCCATCTCAAAGGTACCACTCACTTTGGTATCAAGTATTGTTGAATTTCATATTCACTAGTTGTCTTCACTAACTCTGAATGGACTAGAGACAGTGATGATCGGAAGTCCACTTCTAGCTATGTGTTTTGATGTATCACTAGACCATTGGTGTGTCCATGCAAGAAATAGAGAGTAATCTCTTTGTCGATAAAAGAAGAAGAATATTGTTGCATCATTAAAGCATCCACTGAAGCAGTATGAATTTGTCAAATTTTGAGAGAACTTGGTCTTACTATTCATACCTTGACGACAATATATTGTGATAACCAGAGTGTTATACAGGTTGTTGACAATATTTTTTCCCACAGTAAGATGAATCATGTTGAGCTCCATGCTCACTATTTAAAACAATTGGTTCACAAGAATGTTGTCTCTCTTGAATATTGTAGAATCAAAGATCAAACTTTTGATATCTTCACTAAATATTTAGTTGAAGCCATATTTATCAAGCTTGACAAGACGCTTGGGATTCAGGAAGATGAAATTATGGGGGGTTTCATAATGATGTAATTTCACCTCCTAAATCTCCATAGTTGCGTGTTGATGGGGAGGTGTTGGGACATCAAGAATTGATGGTTCATCACACATTTCCTCGGTTCATTCGGTCGAGCAATCGACTAGAACACTACATCAGTTGGTTGAGTAGTCGATGTGCTTATCAATCGAAAATTCGACCAATGGTCAAATATAGTCAAGCGATGCATAAACCATCCCAACAATCGACTACAAGTTTTACACATAGCCAATCAAGTCAAGCATCCTTGTCGAGCCGAATCAATAGAGAAGAATTGGTGGAGTCAACTATAAGATCCGACGGTTACATGTGGATAAGATCTTCTAGATTCTATGGAAAACTTAGATCTCAAGCCTATAAAAAGAAAACCCCTTGGGTAATTTTCATCATGGCGATAAGGAAATCAAGATACAATATGCACTATGATTTTCTAATCATAATGTACCTTTATTAAGTGTTGTAACAGTGTCTTTAGATACCACCCTTTATCTACAATTTTTTTTTCCTCTTCTATTATTTATAGTATTGTATTCTATGTTTCATGTCGTATTCTACCTCATTCCCCAACACAAGCCCAATATTTAGAAAATATAGGCCAAAATAAAGGAAAACCAAGTGGGTCCTAAAAAAAAAGAGCACCAAGATGCTTCCAAGGAGTGGAAACAAAAATAAAAGAAGATGACATCCACTATGCATTAGTGAAAGTATCCAAGTAACCATTGTAACCATTTACATATCAATGGCCACATCGAGTAAACATTTTTCAAACTACGTCCAAAGATGAACCCTAAGAACCATAAGAAGGGTGCAAAGAAGAAGAAGAACCTTCTAGCAACTTATTCAAGAAATCAAGTAGAGAGCATCTCATATGTGGATGAAAATATTGCATACACTTCAGTGCAAAAGGAGGTGAATCCGAGTATCCTTCATCACAAGAAAGAGAAGTATATGAAAAAAACCTTCCATATCAAGATCCAGATCAAGAATACCAAGGTGAATGCTCTATTTGATTTTGGTTCACAAATCAATCTCAAAGAAACCAATATGATCAACAAGATTGGGTTGGATGTTCATGATAATCCTACTCCATATACATTGGGGTGGGTAAACAAGGATATAGATATCAAGGTCACAAAACAGTGTAAGAATAAATTTGTTATGAGTGTATATTTTATTGATGAAGTGGAGTTAGATGTAGTATTGCTTAAAATTTGTGGACTAGTATTTGAAAGCCCCTACATGTATTTGAGGGATGTATTTGGAAGCCCCTACATCAAACATTACATCTTTGGGAACTCTTATGCATATGGAGCCTTTTACCCATGATTGATACAAAGAGGCATACACACAAGATGAGGACTTCAAGAAGGTGTTTCAATAGCTACAGGGATAAATTCATGTAGAAGAAGGTGACAGTTAGGCAGATCATCATCTCCATAATGGGTTACTCTACAAGTTAGGCAAGCTCTATGTTCCTAAAGGTGAAAGATTGCAACTTATCAGAGAGGCCCACACCTCCAAAGTTGTAGGACATTTTGGAGTCATGAATACTGTAACATCGTTGTTTTCAAACCTGAAACTAGTGATGTATATTGTAGATGTAGTACATGTTCGAGAAATAAGTGATGTATTTTATAAATGTAGTATGTCGACGAGAGCCGAAGCGATGTAATGTGTAAATGATGTAATTTGAATATAATGAATAAAATGTATTGTTAGTTGTATATGGACATCAATAGATATTTAGAGGATAAGAATCCACAATATATGGAAGGGGCCCAAGGTAGAGATTTTACCCATGTCTATTAAACCAAAACCCATTTCTTATTTATTTCTAAATTATCCTTATTGTGAACCTTTCATTAGTTGTTGAGTGTTCTAGAGCCCAGTCATTGAATTCATGTAAGAGGGTTGGTGTGAGGATCACTCCCCATAGTTATTGAGATCATGGGGTATAAGTACAATCAATTTTGGGAAGAGTGCAAGTCAAGAAAGTAAGAGAAATAGAGGAAATTTGTATGGGTAGGGGACCAGAATTATGCATTCACATTTTTGCATAGAGAGAGATATTTTTACATGGAGTTTCCTGGCCATAATGGAGTTCTGAGTGTTCAATATTGAACGTAGCTATTATGGACACATTTGGCAGCTGTTTGGAGCTATAATTTCATGGATAAAGATGATGCAGGTGTGCAAGTGAAGTTTTATTCAAAAATTTTCCAAGGAAGCACTTGTTTTGTTGTTGGGAAAATTTGTGTTCTAGTTGTAGAATTATTGAGGTCCCAATAGGTAGAATTATTATCCAACCTATGTTGGAAACCCTAGAGGGGAGTGGAAAGATCTGAGGGACTATAATAAGTGAAGGGGGATTCCATCCCTTGGGTTGTGCGAGTTGAGGAGAAGAGAGTTGATGGACTAAAATAAGTTGTGATTTTGACTATTAAGAGGAGAAAATTATCCATCCTTAGGGACCACAATCTCTTGTGGATTCATAGCCTTATCTCAGGGTTGTCTTGTTGTTGAGAATTATAAAAACAAGCCTATGGTTGGGAGGAGCATATGTCCTCTGCAACAGGTTGCACATTTTATAAGATAAGTTTTCTTATCTAATGTTGATCGTTGATATATATTGTTGTGCATCTACTCTAAGCTATCTTGGTTATTGTTTCTTGTTGTGAGAAGAAAGATGATTTTAAATCCATGTTTGTCTGGTTCAATGTTGATGTATGTTATTTGGTTGTTTCTATGCAGATTTAAGCAATTTTGTTTACATTTTTAAGCAACATAGATAGTTGCATGTGTATGAATGTCATGATATGGATTTTTATGCATTTATATTTAATAATAGAAATTTTTATTGGGGCATTTTAGCAGTGATGTAACCCAGCTGGTGGTTGTGTATGTTACAGAGTGGTATCAAATATTACATTCAACCTAGACCCATATGATCTAAAAATCAATGTGAATTTGGGAAAATTCGTTGTTACAGACTTTGGTTTGAATGAAAATAGGGGAAAATCATGGGGAACCATAAAGAAAATTCCCAAATTCATGGGAAAATATGAGTTATGAATTACCTAGAACTATCTGAGACATTTAATGGCATCAATCAACCGGATTGCAAAGTTAAAAATTTGACCCACAAGGTCAAATTTCGCATTTTAATGGAGGTCAATGGAGCTGGTAGAGTTTAAAGAATTGACAACCAATATTTCTTTTGATCTCGCAATTGATGACCCGTATTCATTTTAATAAATTTAAAATTTGATAAGGTTTCATTCGTTTGAAAGGTTGAGTAAATCAATGGACGAAATTCAATTTCAATGAAAATGAGAAGATCGATAGTTCAGATTCATTGGAGAATTGGGCCAAATTTTCTAAGTGTTGAAGTTAACCGATTGAATCCATCAATGGTCGATGGTTGAATCAGTGAGTTTGGAGAAGATTTGGATTCATACAGAAGAAGTCTCTGATCATCAACAACCAATGATTGGGGATCGACACATTTCGAAAAAAAATTCATGCATCCAAAAGAAATATTCCATGGCTAATGGATAATGATCGGGCGTCGACGGAGTTGGGAAAATATTGATAGATCGAAAACCGAGATCATTTTGAATAAGTATATCGATGATCTGAATTTTCTAGGAATTTGGTCTAAAAATTCTAAGTGTCGAAGTTCTCCAACAAAATCCGTTGGTGGCTGACGATTGGGTATTGGAAAAACTTGGTGAAGGTTTCATGCACCCAAAAGAAAACATCGATTTTCGATGGTTGATGATCTAGGATTGACAGAATTGGGTGATATTTTTCATTTGAGAGAGAGAAATATTCGATCCTCGGTGGTCGATGATCAAGCATCAAAAGATTTAGCAGAGTGTTTTGAAGTATTCCAAGAGAACTGGTTGATCATCAATGAAGAAAAATATGATGATGATTTCATCATCCATATGTCATGCCATGTCAAAAACCACATGTCATGCCACATCATCCAAGTTGATACCTTGGGATGACATACCATTCCATGTCAACATCTATGTGTCATGCCACATCAGAAAAGAGTTGACCAACGGCCAATGGTTGAAGTTCAAAGAAATTGTAACTAAGTGGGTTGTCAAAGGAATTTGTCAATGTTCGATGGCTTATGGTTAGGGATTGGCGTGATTCATGGAAAACATTTCTTGCTAATATAAATGGTCGATGGCCAATGACTGGGCACTGGACAGATTGATGGGAAAGTTATGTTTACAAAAAGAAATCATCGATCGTCGATCACCAATGTAAGGAAAACAAACTCTATAGATTTGTCCAAATTTTGAGATCGACAGTGGAGATTAAAGGGAGGTTACAACAGTAAAACAGACATTTTTTTAATAATTTGTTGGGTTTTTAAAGGTCATGAACTTGCAAGACGTTTTGAGGCCCTAAACAGTGATTTTATACAATCAAAACCCTAGAGAACATAGTGTATGAAGGTACATTGTTTCTTTCTAGCTTAAATAAAATAACTTAAAGAGATCTATCCAATAGGATATTTTGGGTGCAAAACAAAGCTCGTATGGGAAATTTATAACTAAAATAGTTGAGGTAAAATTTCAGGACCATTTTACTTCCAAAGGGCATAACTCCTTGCTCAGAAGTCTATTTGAGTTGTAAATTTGTTGAACCTACATGTAATAGATCTAGCTAGCAAATGACATACACACTTTGCAGAGAAAATATGAGAAAAGAGAAGCAGGAGAGAAAGAATGGAAGAATTTTAATTAACCAAATGAATGAATGATAATTTACAAATGGTATACTATGTATAACTCAAATAATGTGCAATGGAGGAGAAACCAATGCGCCATAGTGGTGGTCTAGAGTGATATGGACACACACCGGTGTTGGGCTGTAAATATGTCTTATAATATAACCTTTATGCATCAGCCGAAGGTAGGCGTTGGAACAAGCATTTTACTTGTTGCCTACATATGTTCTTACCTTCCGTTTTCAATACCTCATTTTCCACAGATGAAACACTTGCAAAGGGACAACAATCGTAACAAGGGAATGGAAATCGTTACGTTGGATAGGACTAATGTTGTATTATTTGCATTGTATTACTTGCCCAACTATTTAATTTGTCAATCTAAGGTTTGTAAAATTACAAAGCACACGCAAAGTGTATGCAGGATTGAAGTGGAACTAATCTAATCTAATGTAGAATCTACAACTGGAATTAAATCACTAATCTAATGTAGGAAGCTGAAACACACAACTAAAATGAAATTGTGTAAAGGAAATTAATCTAGGAATGGAAAATTGCGTCAAAGGATAAACAACATGTGAAGAGAAACAAGACGACACATGTGATCTCACACTAGCAGTAAAGAAATCTCAAATTACATTACCAAAATCAAATGACAAATCATGAAACAATAATGAAAGCATGAAAAAAATTAAGAATCCCTTTCTCTACAATCAAGCTTATCTTTCAAATCCTAATGACTACTACTAAATGACTACCCAATGACTACTCCCTCATGAAGAGAGAGCACTCTCTTTTATACATGAGATCTTTGAAAAGATGGTAATCATCTCATAATTACAGATCCACTTTTCTCTCAACTAATTTCCCATTATTACAAAATATAATCCCTTCAAATCCTCACACATATCTCTCATATATCTTGGATAAGATATGTCAATCAAATCGACATGATCTTCTCCTTGGAATAGGCTTTGAATAAATATCTCCTTAAAATGGTGGAGGCGATATTCGAGAAGTCTTTTTGAATTAATCCTTAACATATTCCTACACATTACAAAGCTCACACATTTTTGAGATATATATGAAAACATGTCGATTTTCTAATATTTAATCACAAATTCCCTTTTAATACTAAAATAAATAAAGCAGAGAATAATAAGGTGAAACCCAAATATATTTATGGAAATGATATCATGAAAATTTAATGGGGCGATGAAATGTGAAGAATGATGAAGGGAAATGTGGATGAAAATATGACATTTATTAGCCCCAACATACCCCCCAAATGAACTTGTTGCATGTCCGCATGCAACTGTGCATGGATCTTCTCAAGAAATTTTGGCATCTGAATGTTGGCTTTGAGTGATGATAATGAATGTTTCCAGGATGGGATTTACATGAGTAACAACTAACATTTTTTTATGGTTGGTTCTTGTGTGACAACCATGAATATAAAGAATGTTGGTTCTTGTGTTAACAAAATTCATTTTGTTATTTGTTCTCTTGTTCTTAAGATAATAATTTACCCATATTCTTACTGGAAAATATAAGTTACCAATGTGCATAAGGAAACACCACTGAGTATAAGAATTCCCTTTTTTATATTTGTGAATCATGCCAATATGTATATCAATGCTTATGAAGCAAAGTGCAACAGAGTATCTTTGGAAAAGAAATGTTGGTAAATGGTAAATGAGACGAAAAATTGAATAATGGTAGTGGAAAAATGGAGTGATGATAGTGAATAAAGTCTCCTACCCCCCAACTAATTTGGTTTCATGTTTGCATGCAACTTGCCATGGGTCATAGAAGTGAAAAGGAAATGGATCTTGGTGAGGGAATTTTTCAAATTGTTCATTGCTAGCAATTGAGTAATTACACGATTAAAGTTTAGAAAATAACATACCTTCACTTACCCAAAATGTTGATGAACTATGCAATAGAAATATGGTCGATGCAGTTGTTGGAGCATGGAAGATGTCATGGCTACAGGATCATGTGAAAGGTGATTGCTTCTGTAGCTATGACTTTTGGATCAGAGAATGTGAAGTGGAGGAATATGAACGGTTGTTGATGAATCACGGAAAAGAGGAAGTATGAAAGTGGAACTGTGGTACTCTCATATAGCTGAAAAATACTATTGCAACTGTTGATGGAGTCATGAAAAAGTGTATAGTCTTCACCCGCTGTTGAAACCGATGGTACAATTCTAGTCATGCGAATGAATGTGTCGATGTCGAGCATGAAGAGAAGTCATTGGATTACTGTCCATTAATGAATGTTGTTAACCAATGCGAGGAAAAATCACCATTGATATTAATGAATGCCAAGGTACCCGAGTACATATTGCGAAGTGTGAATGAATGAGTTGATGTTGAGCCACTTGCAAAATCTGAAAATCAAGGGACATTGATGTATTCCCATGATTTTCAGTGAGAGAACTTTCCATTAATGCATGCAAGCCTCTAGGTACTCAAAATGGACTCTAGTCTATATCCCAGATAAGGTGTTGAGGTCGATGGGGCAAGACTTGTTGAAAGGTGGGCCTTAAGGAATCCTACATTAGTCAACACAAGTTTTGATAAAAAGATTGGTAGGACTATAGGAAATATCTCAGTAGCAACAGTGTTTATGGAAAGGCAATGCAGTCATGGAAAAGGAGCTGCATAGTTTTATTGACAAAGAAAAATGAACTGGAAAAAAAAAGATAAAGTGATGTATGTGACTCAAAAAGATAGGCGTGTGTGAAGTAATGAAGGATAATTCAATGGAAGATGGGCTTCAACACAGGGATGACTAATGTGCGTTTGAAGGGAAAATGCGAGGAAAGAATTCATGACACAAAATGGTGTTTATGATGTGGGTTTGGTGTAACAGCAAACACCATGATGTTTATGATGAGTAACAACTCCTACAAGCTTGCAACAAGCAAGTTTTTTGGAAAAAAAATTGTGATTCTTGAAAATCATTGTGGTATGGAATGCGAACATCTCGTGAGATCATCATAAAATAGAAAATGTGAGAATAAGTATGAATACGACAAATTAAAGAGATAAAATGTATTTTTGTACCTGTTGTTGTTGCGCACTTATTTCATCGTTGATTGTTGCTTGAAGTGACTTAAGAAAAACAAATCATCATAAGGCATAAAAAAACATGTTTGGATATTATTGTTTTTAGGAAATGTTTGAGATCCATTTGCAATTTTGATTTTTAGAATGTTTGATTTGTTTTCAAAAAAAAAAAAATTATCGGCAGTATCGCTTGTATGCAATTGTATAGGGATCCAAATGTGCTCTTTGTGGACGCTTGCACTTAAAGAGTTCATGGAAACACTTTTATCATCACGATCTGAGTAGATTCCACTACCTATTCGACCACATACAACACGAAGTAAAACCAAAACAAATAACAAGAACTTATTTATCCATACATTTTTCATTTTCATAATAATTTTTTCTTTGTATGGTTTTATTTATTTATTATTGTTTTTCTTAATAAACAAATGAAATGTTTTTTTTATGGTTTTATAGTTTTTATTTTATTTTTGTTTTACATATCAAAGGAAAATGAAAAAAGAAAAATAGAAATGATACTAACGGAAAACAAAGCACCCAAAATTAAAATCGTCCTTCTCGCATGAAATCGACATTATAGGTGTATAATTTTCGTTGTCAAGGATGCTAAAACTAGGGGCGACTCCAAAAATAGCCAAGTTTCAACAAAATGCATAACTAACAGATCATTGTCAAATCTTGGTGAAGTTTCCTGTGTTCAAAAGACTGTCAGATTGTGTGTAGAAGGTGCATCAAATCGCTGAAAATATGGCATAAAGAGTGGCATGGATGATGTTTGACCCATAAAATCAGATCTCCTAATCATTACACCAAGTTCTATTACTGTGATATTGCATTCGAAAATGTTTTTTTATTATTGTTTTTGTTGTAGGTTGCTACAGGGGTGTATTTGCAAGGTGTAACAGAGAACGTCAAATACAATTTTCTAACCAACAGCGAACTGGGTTGAGCTGAAATTGTGCAAGCAGGTTCCTATGGTCTGAATGCTTCTACACCCCAAAAATCAGCAATACCCACATCACGGTTTTTTAGAAAAATGAAAAATGGATGAAGGTGACTATATTTATTTTCTCAAAAATAGTGTACTAAGTTGGCCTAAAATTTACTGGGTTTTTTTATCATAACATACTACACTTCCTGTCCAAAAATTATAAGAATCCAAATCCCAGTTTGTGAGATATCTTCATTTCAATTTCTGCAAAAATATTTTTGTATATTTTCTTTTTTTAAATAAACCTAGAAATTTTATTAGCATTTGAGACAAATCAGATTGAATAAAATTCTTTAGAAAATGGAGACAAATTAATTTTGAAAATTGGAGACAAAATTTGATTTAAACATTTTGTTCAAATCTTCCAAAATACCAAAACATTCCTCAACATATCTCATAGTCATTCCTTTGATCTCTACTTTTTTATCTTCCAGATCGCAACAAGGCGCAGGAAGAGAGCATACTTATTCGAAACAAAAACAAGAACTAGAAAACAAAAGCATGGTTTTATTCATTTACCCTACCTACTCTACGCTAATAAAAAATTAGAGATTAGTTATGTGTAGTCAAATAGCCAATGTAGTGAAGCACGCAATAGTAATAAGAATATGTTATCTTTCAATTTCAGAAATGAGAATCGAAAACATGTATAAAGTTGCGAAATTAGTTGTTGAAACTCTAAATTAACAAAATTAAAAGAAAAAATAAATGGATCTAACCTCGTACTCGCTTGAAACCATCGTTCAATAAGGCTTTTGTAGGGGCAATTTGTCTTGCTCAAATCATGTTGCAGCTCCGCATTGTCCTCCTCGACCTCCTGCTCGCCTAATTATTCTTCATTAAATATGCAGGGTTCTTCATATGTTGATTCATCATTTGTTGTTGGAGGAGTAATTAAGCCCTCAATTGCTATCAAGATCTCCTCTTTGTGAGAAGAGGAGATCCCGACCTTTGCAATGATATGAGTGAGTTGTTCCAAGATAAAATTCATTGTTAAACCATCTTGGTAAAGAGATTCTTACAATACCCAAAACTAAAATCTAAACAAAAAAAAACTTAAATAAAAGCACTCTTACTAAAACAGAAAACAATTACTCTTCACAGTTGCAGAAATCAAATGCTCTTGGTAGTTGGTAGGGACATCAGGAGTCTCCACTCAAGTAGTTGCTATGACCCTCTTACCAACACATGTAGATCACACTTGCAGAAATTAAAAACTCTTTGTAGAAATTGAAATTACTCTTGCAGAAATTGAAACACTCTTTGCAGAAATTGAAATTGATCTTGTAAAAATTGAAACACTCTTTGTAGAAATTGAAATTCACACTTACGTAGTTGGCAAGGAGAACATGAGGATTCTGCACTCAATTTGTTGCTATGAACCCTTACCAACACATCTAGATCACACTTGCATGAATTGAAATGAAAAAGAAACTGATACCTCAATCCATCGTGCTTCCCCGGCAACGGCACAAGAATTTCACTTTTTTCCTACGTAGGTTCTTACCTTCAGTTTTCAATACCTCATCCTCCAGAGATGCAACACTTTCAAAGGGACAACAATCGTAACAAGGGAACGACAGTCGTTACATTGGATCGAACTAATGTTGTATTAATTGCATTGTAGTACTTTCCCAACTATTTAATTTGTCAATCTGAGGTTCGTAAACTTACGATGCACACACAAAGTATATGCAGGATTGAAGTGGAACTAATATAATCTAATGTTGAAGCTACAAATATAATTAAACCATTAATCTAATGCAGGAAGCTGAAACACGCGACTTGAAATTGAATTGATACAACACACAACTGAAATGAAACTGCGTAAATGAAATTAATCTAGGAATGGAAAATTGTGTCTCAAAGTATAAACAACATGTGAAGAGCAACAAGATGAAACATGTGATCTCACATTAACAGTAAATCAATCTCAAATTACATTACCAGAATCAAATGACAAATCATGAAACAATAATGAAAGCATGAGTCAAATTAAGAATCCCTTTCTCCACAATCAAACTTATCTTTCAAATCCTAATGACTACTACTAAATGACTACTCAATGACTACCCAATGAATACTCCCTCATGAAGAGAGAGCACTCGCTTTTATACATGAGAGCTTTGAAAAGAAGATAAGCATCTCATAATTACAGATCCACTTTTCTCTCAACTAATTTCTCATTATTACAAAATATAATCCCTTCAAATCCTCACATATATCTCTCGTATATCTTCGATACAATATGTCAACCAAATATATGTGATCTTCTCCTTGGAATAAGCTTTGAATAACTATCTCCTTAAAATGGTGGAGGAAATATTCGAGAAGTCTTTTTGAATTAATCATTCACATATTCCTACACATTACAAAGCTCACACATTTTTGAGATATATATGAAAACATGTCAATTTTCTAATATTTAATCACAAATTCCCTTTTAATACTAAAATGAATAAAGTGGGGAATAATAAGGTGAAACCCAGATATATTTATGAAAATTGTATCATGAAAGGTTAATGGGGCAATGAAATGTGAAGAATGATGAAGGGAAAGGTGGATGAAAATATGACATTTCTGAGCCCCAACAATCGACATTTACGAGAGTAAATTGCCACCTAGTCTAGTCTCTCAGAAAGTTATGGGAATGAACTGCCACCTAGTCTGAGTTAACTAGTCTCTTAGTCTTCAATTAACTGACTAAAACATAGTGAAGTGAGGACGAGATTAGGGAATCACGAGAAATGTGATAGTTTTGTGATAATCCCAAGGAAGATGTGCATTAGTTGGTGATGATCCCAATGTTGCATGGTGATGAAACCAATGTCGCATCTAGACTCCACTCAAGTGATAAAAATGAAGTGTGAACTGAAGAGAATATTATCTTAGAGAAATATTCTCCCCAGACTATAGGACACTGAATAATGACTAATAAACATATGGAAAACATTAGGAAATATAATTCCTAAGTGTGTGTGAAGTATATCCAACACCCCCCCCCCCCTAAACATCACTATGGTGAAAATAAAGAATGGGTCCCGGAAATGAGGCCATGTTAGGTACCCAAATACAAAAAATACACTGAAATAAATGAGGAAAGAGGGAAAACCTCATAGGAAAACCCACCCCTCAAAGTACAATGTATATAAAATAAAGAACTGGCAGTTGCTAGGAAACTGTGTCCTTCACTCCAAGATGATTGTGCGGAGAATGGAACTTTTTCTCAGTGAAGGTCTTGGTGAATATGTCTACAGTCTATTCTGTTGAAGGACATAACTGCAGGTCGATGATCCCCTCATGTACTAAGTCTTAGATGTAGTGCATGTGGATCTCAATGTGCTTCATCCGTTGCCTCTGAACTGGATCTATGTAGAACTTCAGAGTTCTCTATTTGTCACACCACATGACAATTAGTCGATGAAATTGAATTCTAAACTCAGTGAGAATATATAGACATGTATCATGAATGGTTATGTTAACTACCCCTATGTACTCTGCCTCGGCTGAAGATAGAGAAATAGAAACCTGCTTCTTTATCAACCAACAGATAGGCCTTGAACCAAGACTGAGTGAGTAACCAGATGTGGACTTGTGATCAATTCTATAACCAACCCAGTTAGAATCAGTGAACCCGATGAGGTCCAATGATGGCGCCCTGTATTTAAGGAAGGATACACTTTGCACCCTTCCAATGTAGCTCATGTTGCTCCTGCATGAACATGGAGAATGCTCCAACTGAATAGGAGAGGTCTATTTTGGAGTGTGTGAGATACAACAATCTCCCCACTAGATGTCTGTATAGTGTGTTTCCCACCAGTGGAGTGTCCTCGCCATCCTCAAGTTTGACTTGAGATAGGAAAGGATTCGAGGTATACTTGCAATTTGTCATGTGAAATCTCTCAAGGAGATCTCATGCATACTTGGCCTGAGATAGTTTGATGCATGATGCATCCTGGATGATATTGAGTCCAAGGAAGAAATGTAGTATACCTGTGTCCATCATGAAGAACTTGTCATTCAAAATCCTCTTCACTATAGCAATCACTGAAGTCAAGCAACCGGTGATCAATAAATCATCAACATATAGAACTAGGAGTAGAAGTGAATCACTCGTCCTAATCATGTAAACATTTGGTTCTAACTTAAAATGTAAAATGTTTTGTGATAGAAGGTAGGATTCCATCTTGGCATACCATTCCCTTGGGGCCTGCTTGAGGTCATAAAGAGACTTCTTCAGTCGACATACCAAATATGAATCCTGTATAAATCCTCGAGGCTACTCCATATACATCTCCTCAGAGAGATCTTCGTGAATAAATGCATTACTCACGTCCATCTGATGGACTTCCCATAATTTTTCTACCACAATGGAAAGTGACAAATGTATGCAATCCATCTTCGCTACTGGAGCTAAGGTCTCATCATAGTCAATACTGTGCACCTGCTAAAATCCTTTGGCAACTAGCTTGGATTTGTATCTTCTAACATGTCCATCCATTGTGCTCTTGGTCCTGTAGACCCATCTTCACCTGACAGGTTTCCTTCCTATAGGAAGGGGAACCAGATCCCAAGTCTAGTTGTAACAGCCCTCCGGGCCAAGAAAATCTACTCAGTCAACTGGTGAAAGTTTTTTTTTTTGTACAGTGTGTGC
>ML777695.1:553830-564645 GCA_009831015.1 Picea engelmannii | reverse complement strand
GTTCGAGCCACGGCGGGAGTGCTAGCAGGCGGTGGCAGGGCTGTTGTCCACCCCTCTCCCTCAACCTCTCTGCAATTGTGTGTGGCCCCTTTACTCCATATGTGAGTCAAGTCGGCAAGCTATCATCAGCCTGCATCACCAATCATCATGTCAGAATGTCGTCATCAAATCATCACATCAAATCAATCATCATAATAAACAAATCAACCCAAAATCACACTCCCTGACTCAGTCCAGAGTCCAAGGGGGTCTACCGATGTCTCTGCATCCTCAAGGTCACAAACCTGCACACTCAATAAACTGATTCAATAGCACCCGTCTACATGAATAGTAACACATCATATCATCTGTCAATCACATCATAATCAAATATCATAGGTCTAACATAAAAAGGGTCCAGATCACTTGCGAGCAAGTGTCCTCAAAGAATAAGTGTCCTCAGTGCGCCAGAGCGGGATGTTACACTAGTTCTGGATGAGAGATTTGTACTCCTCCTACATGGAGAATTCCCAAAAGGGATTTCCAGCAGCCTCGCCATAGGATTGTGGATATAAAGACTGGACCAAGAAAAGATTCTTGGGTGGCATCGATTAACTAGAAGTGAGTGCAAGAGGAGGCTCCTCGAAATCAAATCGATTCCTCCTAATATCAGTTGGATCCCCAACAAGATCCCTTGCATACTGAAGAGTAGTCTTGGCCCACTTGGGCCTCGGCTCTGGTTCTGGCTCTGCAATTGCATCTGCATGCACTGAATCTACATCTAACTCTACTGACTCATTATCTGAATCATCTCAATCCTCTGAATCAAAATTCTCATCTGAAGAAAATTCGACATGTGCATGCTCATCATGTTTTATAGGTGGAAGAACAAAAGTGTCTACATGTGGTTTTTGAGGTACATATGAGACACTTTCCTTGAATTTGACACTACACTCAATGATGAGTCGGTCCGAGGAAAGATCAATGAGTTTGTATCCCTTCACATTGTCAGGATATCCAACAAAGATACACTATGTGCTATGTGGATCAAGTTCCTTCCTCTTCTCAGAGGGAATCCTTGTGCATGCACGAGAACCGAATATGAAGAAGTGGTTCACTACCGGTTTGAGGCCACTCCAAGCCTCATAGGGGGTCAACATAGTTACCAACTTAACGAGAACTCTACAAAGTTCTCATTTTGGGGGGGATCCAATTTTTTACCCCATCTTTAAAAATGGTGTTACCGGTAGCACCCCCCTCCATTTTTAGATGGTGTTTGATATTTTAAATTTTTCCATCCACAATGTTTCCACATTATTTTTTCAAATGCTTATTTTTCATCTATTTTCAATTTTTTCTAAAATTTTTATTTGTTTTATTCAACGACATTTTTAGTCTTTTTTTCATGCTTCTTTCAATCTTAAAAATATTTTTTACCATTTACTTTTTTGCAGTTACGATTTTTCATATAATTTTGTCTCCTTAATTATTTTATTGTTCCATGCTTTTAAATATAATGAAAAACATCATTTTTAACACATTGTTTACCTTTACTTCAATACATAGAAACTAATTGAGTTAAATAACACTATTTTATAATATTTAGAAAAAAATACAAATTTTATAGCCATATATAATAAAAATCCTATACATATTGGTACATATTCGTTAAAATAACATGTCAAATAAAACATTTTATGGACATAATTGAACAAAAAACGTCAAAATTTTATAAAAAAAATTATCGTTTTCTTTCATATTTTTATATATTTGAAGTAAAAAAAGGCAACATTCAATAAACAATGTATAGTGATTCACATACAAATAAATCGAAAAAGAAAAAATAAATAAAAATAAATAAAAAAAATACTCATCACAAAACAACAATAGATACATCTTTATTGTTATTTTAAAATCTGAAAGTCAAAACATTGCAGTTATAGATCCAAAAAATTTCAAAATTGAGCATCATCTTCAAAGGAATCTTAAAACTAATCAACAATATAATATATCCCAAATTCATCATTCTCAACAGACGCATTATCTTCTTCTTCGTTGTCATTTTTTGCTTCCATTGTGTCATTTTGTTCTTCCATTGGTTCTTTGATATCCGCAAGTTCTCTAAAGTGATCCTATCCAATCATTCCTCCTAATGGTACTTGAGGTTCCTTTAACAATTTTTCCACCTTTAATTCACTAAAATCTCCTTTCCTCAAGCCAATTTCTTGCATTTCATCTGGAAGAGTTGGAATAGCATTTATTCTTTGTTGAATAAAATTGCACTGCATTGGGTCACTTTCAAAAGCTATGAAATTCCTTCCTTTATGTAGGCAACATGCTAATGTTGTACCTAATCACCAAATACAAAACAAATAATGATGTTAGATACTATAAAAATACATAAATTTAAAATAATATAAGATTGAAGTATGATTTCATAAATATTAGATCATAATTCTTACCTGAACCTGAGAACAAATCCGAAACCCAATATCCTTCATTTGAAAATGTATCTATAAGTTAATTAATCAATTCTTGTGGTTTTTGATAAATGTTAACCATCTCTCCTTTCAAATCATTTTCCTCGTATGTTAGCTTTCTAACCATAGCATTGTATACTAATATACTACTAGGAGTCTCTCCATCCTTTGCATTGACAAGAATAGAATTATAAGTGTTTGACAACACAGGTATTCCAACAGGGGACGAACACCTTCAGTAACCACTCACATAACCAGATCAAATATCAACACACCGATGTTTTCATGTGGTAAAACCCCTACGTAGAAACATCGACAGCCCCAACAAACGCGGCCACTTGGAGCAGTTTATTAATGCAAAGAAAAATATTACAGAGAGATTTTACAAGAGATTTTCTCACAATCGATCATCAACAAATGACCCTCCATGCTCTTTAAATAGAGATCATGGACCAATCGGGTGTTAAGACACGGATCAATGGTCGTTAAGATCGAGGAGAGTATGAACCGTCGGATCACTCTATGTTGGGAACATATTGTGACTGTCGAATTTCCTAACTACAAATGCATACTAAATAAACACACTAGAAAACACACTTTTACCTAACGACACAATAGACCAAGTAGATATTAACTAACTCCTAAGTGTTTAAATATCCTAACATCCCCCCTTAAGAACAACTTGGGATATGATTGAAGGATTTACAATAGTGACACAATAGGAGAAGGAAGGAGGCATTAGAGCCTATCCCCCCTTAATGACAACTTCCTGAACTCCTAACATAGATCGAAGTTTGGAAAACTTCGCTTCTGTAAGAGACTTTGTGAAAATGTCTGCAATTTGATCTTTTGTAGGGAAAAAGAGCACTTCAATAACTTGATCATGAATGAGCTTTCTGATGAAGTGCATGTGTAGCTCGATGTATTTTTTATGCTAATGTTGAATTGGGTATTTAGCGAGCTTGATGGCACTCTAATTGTCACCCCAAAGGCTAGTCGGATGTTGGTGCTGGAATCCAAACTATGAAAGGATCTGTCGAAGCCACAAGGTTTCCTAACTTTCATTTACCGCTACTCAGTACTCTACTTCTGTTGAATAAAGTGCAATAGCTTGTTGTTTCTTACAGGCCCAAGTGACAAGTCCTAAACCAAGGCTGAAAACATAACCTGCAGTGGACTTCCGATCGTCGGGGTCGCCGGCCCAATCTAAATCAGTGAAACCAACCAATAAAGGAGTTCCCCCTGAACTGTAATGTATCATGAACTGCATTGTTCCATGGACATAGTGAAGTATCCTTTCAGCTGCTTTCCAATGGATTTCATGGGGTGTTTGCATATACTGGGCAACAAGACCAACAATAAAGGAAAGATCAGGATGGGTATGAGTCAAGTATAAGAGGCTACCAACTAACTAACGATACAGGGTGGCATCAACTTCAAAAAAAGTGCATGTTGCAGTAATCTTAACTCTAGACTGGAAGGAAGAAGGGGTTGTTTTACAATCGTCCATGTGAAAGCGATGAAGAAGGTCACAAGCATACTTAGATTGGGAAAGAAAATTTCCTTCATTGGTTTGCAAAACTTGGAGGCCAAGGAAATAGTGCAAAAGCCTAACTCTGTCATTTCAAATTTCTTCTTAAGGTTGGTTTTCACACGGCTTAAAATTTTTGAGTCACTACTAGTAAGGATAAGGTCATCAACATAAAGGACAAGGATTATGATATGGCTTCCTACTTTCTTGGTATAGACATTAGGATCAGAATGACATCTAGAGAATTGAGTGGAAATAAGAAAGTTGTCCATTGTGGCATACCAAGCTTAGGGAGCTTGCTTGAGACCATAAACAGATTTCTTGAGGCGGAAAACAAGGCTAGAGTCATTCTGGACATAGCTAGGTGTAACAACCCTCCTTGAACAGTTCCCATGAAACGTCTTCCACGGCCATGTTCAGTTGTGGCAGGAGCGTCTTCCACCATAGAAGAGCACTCCCCTTCAGTTGAAATACCGCCATGCGGACCTTCATGTTGGAGGTATAATCACGAAGTGCGAAGCACATCGCCATATTCTCCAACCATGCCTCAGCGGCTGTGTCGTCCGGGGCACCAAAGAACTCGGGAAATTTTACCTTCTCGAGTTCATGGTGAATGCTACCTGTGACGACCGGTGCGCGCGGTAGAACCTCAAGGGGTGCCGGTGCCCTGGCCTCGTCTCTGTCCAAATGGCTGATCAGAGCCTTGGACATGCGCTGGAAGGATCTCATCATCCCAACAACATCACCAACTGATATATGTTCCTGCCCAAGAACCTGCTCGCCTCCCTGGGGGTTAGACCCCTCAGGCGTGGATGTTGCTAGAGGCGTCTCGCCTCCTCCCCTAGCACCCCGTCATCTGCCTCCGCGGCATCCTCTAACCATGGTTACCTGCATGCACACACAATCCACTCAATCAGCAATAGTATAATAAAACCAACTCATGTCAAAGAAAGCCGTAGCGAACCCCAAGTCGTGGGTCGAACCGGCTCTGATACCATATGTAACAACCCTCCTAGTTAAGGCCAACTACTCTGACAACCAGTGCAAAAAAAAAAAAAATGTTTTATCCGTGTGTGCGCGCGTGTAGAAGAAACAACCCCCTCGACTCGACGTCACCACTCGAACCAACAAGACGCAAGTGAGGAGAACACAATCAAGACGACCCGACAATCACAATGACAACAAGAAAAACGCCCCTTGACACAAGGCGTGCAACTAGCAACTGTAAGCAGAAAAAGACTCTAGGGGTTAGGTACAGTACTGTCACAGAAATGAAGGAACGCGACAGTAGAGTCGCAATAGTGGAACTGTGCCTTTAAACAGCCCGAGACTACTGATACGGCTCAGAGTGTGTCGCAAGAGTGGAACTGTGCCTTTAAACAGCCCGAGACTCTTGATACGGCACTGGATTCCTTCCAACATATTTACATGTAGACAAAACACTAAGCTACCAAAGGTGTCTATATCCCGCCCGACACGAACAGACTACGCAAAACAATACCACCGAGTGCTGCAAATCAGGGACAATCATGACCTTTACGGGAGACGCAATTCAGGAGGATTCCAATCGACCAATCATTCTTGGGACCCGAAGACATCAACCAGACCAATAGCTCCATTAATTATCATAGGTACCAAATGCTCATCATGAACACTTCGATTAATCCAAGGTTGACATTGCGATTCTACCATCATTATTAATATTGCAAATAAAAAAAAAAAAATTATTGCATTTAGACAGTTTCTCCATGGCAATTAAGCCATATTATTATCGCGGTTTAAGCTCCAACCTTAGCATTCAAATTAACAATAATAACATTAATAAACAATTTAGCATAGCAGTTTGAGCATCATCATCTCATGGTAAATTTTAATAATATCAACACTAAATTAACAAGGTTAACATGGTAGCTCAAGCACCATTATTACATCCCTTAACCCTCAATAGCATAAATTAAACATGGTTCTTCATGGCAGCTTACACAACATCATTATATCGCTTTCTAAACCATAACAACTTTAAATAAAACAAGTTCATCATGGCAGCTTACGCAACATCATTATTGCATCCTAAACAATGATAACATTAAATTAAGCAAGATTCGTCATGAACAGTTCAATTAAACAAATGATAACATAGCGAATCACCCATCATCATTAACCTTAAAACAATACTATCTTTTCAATTTAAACATCATCATTAGCACTTCCGGTTAAACAATATTCACATTTCAATTCAACCTCATTAGTAACATTCATTTAAACAATATTTTAGTGCAATCTAAACCAGTAATACCATGGCAAGTAAGCATTATTAATATTACAAATTAGCCCTCATCATTGCCCTAGCAATTTAATACAACCTTATTACTTCAATTAACAAGTAATTATCATGGCAATCAAACAAATATTAAATTCCATGCATCAGCATTGCCCTGGCAAATTATACAACTTCATTATTGCGAATTAAGCAATTAATAACAAGGTAATAAAACAATTATGAATATTGCCACTTTAACGAGCGTTACCATTGCCATTAAGCAAATATTAGAATTGCGGCTTTGACCAATATTAATATTTCTAATTAACAATTACTATCATTGCATCCAATTTAAACGCTAGTGACATATAAGCCTATAAAAAATAATCAATGAATGCTTATCATTAACTAGGCCAATAACCAGGATATTATTAATATGTGGAAGCCAATAGTAAGTGAAATCCAATGTTAATTTTGCAACTAAACTATATCGATACTAACGTTTTAAACAAGTATGGAAATTGCATTCAAATATAAGAGCTATATTCATATAAGCATATAACAAGAAATAATATCATGCCTATTAAATTATGCCTACCTTATCATTACCTTCACGTCTCCAGTATTCGCACAAATTAGGGATTTAGGGTTAAGGCAAACAAGGGGAACTTCAAAGGTTAATTCTATGTGAAAATCCATGCCCCCTTTTTATATAAACAATAATTCAAGTAATTTCCCTCCATAAATATCCTCGCTATGCCATAATTATAAAAAAAAAACCCATAGATATCGTTTGAATACCCACATATTTATTGCAATGCGGGCCCGGTAACAGTTAGGTTTTTTTGGGGTTGGGTTACAGCTGTGGAGAGGTCGAATTAATGAATGGAATAGTTTTTGGGTTGGGAGAACAACAGCATCGTAATTAAACAGATCACGCCGAGGGTGCAGCGACTGGCAACAGTCAGCAGAGGTTTCAGGAAGCGACAACGTGGGTGACAGTCGGTGGTTGTAAGGGAAATCGAGCCCCTGAAGGATCGAAATCGCCACGCAGCGAATGGGCAGACAAGGGTGAGAGAAAGGGCGGATCGCGCGTGTGAGAAACGCGCAGAGGTCAATACGCCAGACAAGGCAATGTCTAGAAGGTTTTTACGTTGAACAGGATAGCCTATTCTAGAGATTCTCCGCGAAGGTCTGGTTCCTAGTGGAAATCGCAATAATCACCGCCCACTCTCAATGTAACCAACGAAAATCAGCCGGCAAGGCACACACCCGTCTGTGCGTTTTGCCAAACAATCGAACATCTTACCTTCCACAAACCTGCGGTGCTACCTTTAACTTCTCAGCCCGACCATGGGTAAAAATCGCTATTGTCATGTTGAAATACAACCGTTCATCACTCATAATAATTTTTTTTTTTTTTTAAATTAAAATGAACCGTAGTGAAGAAAGCCATACACGAATATGGGAAATGCGTCACAGGGAACCCAACTCAATCGCTCGGTTGGATACATAGATCTCCACTGTCTTTCACTGCGCTGGTCTCTACACAGAGATTCAGGCCAGCTGAATAATAGGCGATGAGTGGTAAGTGGAATAAAAAGGGTTCCAAGGAGGTTAGGAGCTTTGTTACACCAGAAATGGGTAGGGTCAGTGCCTGGAAGGTAGCTTCGATACAATTGAGCGCGAATCTGTACAACTGGGTAGGATGTAGTTGAGAGCACAATGATTTTATTCGGCATATATATACATATATATATTTTTTTAAAGCGAATCTGCAGTCAAGTAATTGGGCCGTCCCACCATTTTTTAAATCAATAGCTCACGACAAAAAGGAACGCCCAGATTTAAGACAACACAGAGCAAGTTGTTGTATATGAAAAAAGAAACGCAGGTACGTAATAAGTCATTGCCCAGAATGAAATAACACCCCAGGAAATGGAAATAAAAATTAACTGTTGTAAATACACCCATCAGATCTGTACCTTGCAAATAGAATTATCCTTGCGCACGCAATGCAAAGAGGAACCATGCATTATCACTCCAGGAAATAAAAATAAAAATTATCTATGGTAAATAACCTATCCAGGCTGTACAAGGTGAACTGAACTATCCTTTGCGCATACGATGCAAAAGGGAACCATGCAATATCCATCCACCTACCTTAGGTCAAGAGGGTGCACGACAGTCCACTGCACCAATCAATAAGGACTCGCTACACAGGAACACATTCAGGTCGTTTAAAAAAAGACGCAGCACAAAGAGAGTGGAAATTCGGCTAGTAAAAGGGTGAAAGGGAATCGGTAGCCACAACGCGTAAGAACCAGATGACTGTGAGTAAACTAGGGTACATGGGACTAGGCACCACCTCTGCCTATCGGTAGGAAGACACACCCTAGCCTTCGTCAATGCTCAGTCTTCAACAGATCTCAGTAAAAATTTAAACGCCCATCTAAATGAATAAAAACGACCAAGGTCAAATTTCCACAGTAAATAAAAAAAAACCCCAAGAAGACGAATTGCCCGCAGTACAATTGAAGACCCAACGAAGGAAACACGCCCATTTTATAAATCGAACACCCACAAAAGAAGATCGCTCTCTGTTCTACGGGGATGACTCCTATGGACAGGTAAGAAAAAACGAAATAACATAACCCACAGCCATTTACCAGAACCCTCAACTATGTTGTTATAGAAACGAAATTCTTCTGAAATACCCTCAAATTTTGTTTCTTACAGGGTATGAAGGACGAAGAAACAATAGTACACAACTATACAACCATAATCACAGTAGTAAAACACTTATGCATTCTACTCTACTAGTTCAGGAACATACCTTGGCCTTATTCGCTTGCCGCAATGATTCTGGTGCTCCTGCTGCTCCTGCTCCTGCTTGCCGACCTCAATGTACTCATCGGTACCTCCCAGCCAAACACTAGGGGTACTCTTCTTCCCCCTCAGCCCCCCAAGCCGCAAAGGGGCCACACACACTCAGAGAGTAACTAGCTCCTCAGCTCGCCTCCAAGGCTGAGCTACCACTCAAGTCTGCTGAGGATTCCCAACTCCTACCATAAATCAGTCAGTCTCTATCCTCTCAGCATAACAATCCAATCTCAACAAAAGTCCCTTCTTTCCCCCCTCCTCCTTTCCTTTATTCAGACTCAAACCCTAATTCTTGTTTTACTTAGGTTTTCCCCCCTTTTTCTCTTTTGACTTTCTTATTTTTTTCTTTTTAGTTTATTTCATTTATTTATTTCATTTTTCTTTTTCTTTTCAAAGATTCAAGGGTAAGTGCGCTCATTTTTTATTTCCCCCCTTTTTTCACATGCTTAACTTTATTGGTTTATAATTTGTTTATAATATAAATACACACACACACACACACACACACACACACACACACACATATATATATATATATATATATATATTTCATTTTTCTATTAATAAAGATGCATTCATCATTTAATTTACCATTAATATATCTGTATATTTAGGATTAATGAGAGATTAAGGCGATGGAAAACGAGTATAGGGGAAAAGTAAATGTTTTACAAAAATGAATAAAGAGGATTTACGAGGAGAGATGGTGATATAGTAAGGTGAACTAGACAAGTAAAAGGGAGATGGATACTGGAAGATCTAGGCGATGGAGGATAGTTTTATTAAGTAGACAAGGATTAAGAGAGGGTGATGGTCTGAGTTTTTTTTTTTTTTTTCTCTTTTTTTTTGAATTTACATTTGTTAAGGCCACACTAAAATTCCCCCCCCCGGTTTCTAGAAGGTCTTAGGCTTAGGGTTTAGATTCTGAGCTAGGCGACGATTGGTTAAGGGTAATGCTTAAGGTTTTATTCAGGTGTTGAAGACTTAAGGCTAATTAGACTGACTCCATCAACCACCTTTATCGCGACGTGCCCTTCAGGTCGCACCACGTGCGCCAAGGGTGCCACTCGCCTCTGGATTTCTTTTGGCGACGTGCCCTTCAGGATGCACCACGTGCTCCAAGGGTGCCACTCACCAACTAAGTTTCTTTTGTGCGACGTGCCCTTCAGGATGCACCACGTGCTCCAAGGGTTCCACTCGCCAACTGAACTGATTGGTAGACCTCTATAACCCCTGGAGTCAATACTCCGCCAGGTGAACTAGTAGGAGACTAAGGGCTCTAAGGAATAAGGCCCCCGCCTTATTGCGCGCCCCTTAGAATCATTGTGAGCGATTGTCGCAGTCGGCCCTCACAGCATCGTGGGTCCTCTCGAACTAGGTAATCGTTAACCTACAGTTTGAGCCACGGCGGGAGTGCTAGTAGGCAGTGGCAGGGCTGCTGTCCACCCCTCTCCCTCAACCTCTCTGCAATCGTGTGTGGCCCCTTTACTCCATATGTGAGTCAAGTCGGCAAGTTATCATCAGCCCGCATCACCAATAATCATGTCATAAATGTCGACATCAAATCATCAAATCAAATGAAACATCATAATAAACATATCAACCCAAAAGCACACTCCATGACTCAGTCCGGAGTCCAAGGGGGTTCTACCAATGCCTCTGTATCCTCAAGGTCAAAAACC
>ML777695.1:508590-546759 GCA_009831015.1 Picea engelmannii | reverse complement strand
GTGGTTGGTCTTCAAACCAAAGTTGGAGTTTCTCCATTCTTGATTCACCTTCCTTGTGTCCTCATCATGAATTTCATGGGATGCATTTTCACTTTCAGGTGTCTTCTCTGTTACGAAATTTTTCAATACTTCCACGATCTCCCCTTTTAAACCATCTATCTTAGTATCCAACTGAGCTTCCATTGAATCCATATTAGTATCCAACTTAGCTTCCATTGAATCCATCAACTTATCTTCCATTGAATCCATCTTAATATCCAACTTAGCTTCCATTGAATCCATCTTATTTTGTAGTTCATTTATGTCCCTGCGCATTTCTTCACCTTCATCAAGAGTCCAAGTAGGATTTTATGGAGGCTTATTTGGTTTAGAAGTTCCCTTTTTGGGTGGCATGTTGGCCAAGTATCACTTTTGAACCTTGATTTTGAGGTGGTTTTGTTAGACAATATTTCTTCTGTTGTATCTCTCAAGTTTCAGCTCTTATGGGTATGAAACTTTCCTTTATTTATTTCTCTAATATTTCTTCTCTGCAATGCCACAGGTCTGATCAAAATTGGATGTGCCAAGTGGAATTTATGATAACTTCCCCCCAACTTGTCGATTTTTATCCTTTCCAGGGGATCTCACTAGTATAGTGTGCCCTGCACAAAATAATTGATATAAAATTATGAAACTCTCACCAAAAATACTACAGACTGTTCAAAATACAATGCAACCAATCCCGCACAATTTGGATACTCTAGGAAGAAGTTATGATTGTTTTACCTAGAACACCTTCTTGAGACTAGTCAATAGGACTAGTCAGATACCCTAGCTTACACAGGGTGTATCTACAAATTTATGATGACCCAGAAGCTAAACATTTTACCAGAGATACCTTACTAATGTTTGTAAATAGACTCTAGAGCTCAAGGTCTGAAACATTACAGAAATGTTTTTATAGTGAAAATTATGCAATGACTCAGTGCAAGACGATTCCAGAACCCTATCGTGTATAGGTTGTATCTCTGAAAGTATAAGGCCTCAGGAGCTGAATTTTGAACCCAACGTACCTTGATCCATATACTAAATATAATCCAAGCCGTTCCTTTTGAAACATTGTAGAAAACAAGTTATAGTGAAAATTCCAAGGTGTCTCATATGTAGCAGCGAAATCCCAAGACCTTGAGCTCTGATACCATATGTTAAGAACCAAATATCAATATAGCATAGAAAATCTTCAGAAAAAGTACTCAATGCCTTGAAAAAGAGAGAATTTCATATAATAAGCCTCTTCGAGGGGGAAACCTCCTTTTACCCCACTTAAATGTTCAAGTACAAGATGATTCAAAATCAAAATGTCTCCTTGGTATATATAGGAGACTAGGAGGTATAATTACAACTAATGGCCTAAAGCCGACATAAATAAAATAACATTACTAATATAATATGCCCAAATTAAGGGGTAATGAGCCAATATTAGGGCTTAACACACTTTTACAAAGAAAAACTACATGCAAAATAAATAACTCTAAAATAAAATATTAAAGCTACTTATAGTGATTCACTTTTATACTTAATACACTTTACAATTTTAGCATGAACTTTTTCAAAAAAAGTAACAAAAGAGAGACTTGAACTCAAGACCTCTTACTTAATAAGGCAAATTTTAACCAAATGGTCTAGCAAAACATATTGTAATGTTCAGGGGGAGGATTGTTGTTGTTGGCGGCCTTGGAGAACGTGCTAAAAAAAATATTTTCACACAAGAAAACAATTTTGCTTATCGATGACAACAAGGGTTAGATCTCGGTTATCTTACTCGGAAGATGCACCTTTTCCTATATGTTTCTGATTTTCCGATATCGCACAGGGCGTGGGGAAAAGAGCATACACAGATCTAAAAGAGTAAAATCCCGGAAATAAAAAAATACAAAACCAAAATACTTCTCTGCAAAAATTTAAAAAAAAATGCGTATTCACACTTTATACCTCTGGATCTGACTGTAATGGTCGTATCTTGGGAAAACGGAAACCTTTTTTAATTAAATGAAAAGTGTTCCTGAATGAAATGAGTGATACGGACGTAATGGAACATTCCTATTAGCCCATAAATGTATGGAAATGACAGAAAATGAAGATGAGACAACTCGGCTTCACGATCTCGATCTACAACAAGAGCGGGTCTTCAAACAGGCTCTGATATCATGTTCAAAAACACAGGTATTCCAACAAAGGATGAACACCTTTAGTAACCAATCATGTAACCATATCAAATATCAACATATCGATGATTTCACGTGGTAAAACCCCTACGGGGAAACATCCACGACCCCAACCAACGCGACCACTTGGAGCAGTTTATTAATGCAAATAAAAAGATTACAGAGAGATTTTACAAAAGAGTTTCTCACAATCGATCATCGGCAAATGACCCTCCATTATCTTTAAATATATATCATGAACCAATTGGGTGTTAATCCATGGATCAATGGTCGTTAAGATAGAGGAGAGTATGAACCATCGGATCACTCTATGTCGGGAACATATCGTGACCGTCGGATTTCCTAACTACAAATGCATACTAGTGCATACTAAAGAAACACACTAGAAAACACACTTTTACCTAACGACACAATAGACCAAGTAGATCTTAACTAACTCCTAAGTGTCTAAATATCCTAACAATAAGAATCATCTTTTGTCTAGGTTGCAAGATGTATACTCTCAAAATTGTGTTTAAATGATTCTCTATTGGAGCTTTGAATATTAGGCTTGTGCCTATAACATAAATAAGTGCAAATTCAATTAACTTGTGAATTAATAAAAAAAAAAATTCTAATCTTAATTGCTAAACATACACTTTAAATATCTTACCAAATAAACTGCATCCTTGTCTTTTCTTTCCCCTTCAAGCTTGATTGTACTAATCCGTATTGTGTGTCCAAATGAAATACTAGAAATCTCCAAAATGGTGATGTTGTAACTTCTGTAAATCCCATAACCACGTTATTCAAAGCTTGGTAAGTATAAGGCTCAGTATCATATCCAATGTTTTGGATATTATAACCATGAGGGATATCTGCAATAACTAGGGAGTATTTTTTTTTAGGAACAAAATTTGCAGGTTGTTCACAATCACCTAATATCATTTTATATTGAACAGTTTCGAGCCCATTCCAAATATAGTGATCAAGGGTGTCATCAAGTTGAACATTTTGAACATGTCTCCTTCTTTCTCTTTCAAACTTGGCTTTTTGAATAAAACTTTTGAAAGTTTCAGGTACTCCATCTACATTCTTCTTTGGCATATTTAATGAAACAATCAAACATGTAGTTATATATCTATAACTATTAAAATAGGAATAAATTAACTTACAAAAAAATAATATGAATGTAATAAATCAACACACCTTTTTGAATGCAACAAAAAATTGTTTCAATACTGCTAAAGAGCTTGAATCTGGATAGTTGAGTTTAACATCATCCCAACTTTCTTCATTCAGCATCTTGACCATTTCCTCTTGTATTCTCATATACACCTTATGACTTAATAAAAACAAAAATATGTTAAATTGATATGTTAAATTGAAAAAATTAATTTTCTTTTCCTAACATAAATAAAAATAACTAAACAAACTTACTTTTTAAATTCATCACACATTTCTTCCATTCACAATTCTCCCAACCTAACATGTGATAATATAGTTATGATAAGTTTATCATCCTTCACTCATTGTATTGATCTCTAAGGTGTTATAGTCATATCATCTGGAAGATTTTTTATGTTAGCACATGTCTTACTTGTGCCACATATCATTGGTTTAATATTCTTAACTCTCTAATTTTTTATACTAATATTTTCCAATAAGGTGAAGATCTCATCTATCAAATTTCATACTTGTAAATTTCTAAATCCCAATTAAAAATAGCTATCCACAGCTCTAAATATATCACTTCCCTTGCAATTTTTATCTTTGGTATTTTCATCATCAAGTGGGAATCCTATTTCCATACAACATTGCTTCTGAAACTTGACATCAACATTTGGTCTTTCTCCGCGACATATTTTAGAAAATTCATTATGGATAAATCTGACCCTTTGAATGAAAGTCATAGAGATTTTGTACTCATTTTCTGTGTTATGATCCCATGCTAGTAATGATTCTTCTGAATATGTTAAATCGTCATAAATTATACATTTGAATGTCTCAAAAAGAGGATTATTGGGATATGCTTGCATAAATTCTCTTCTAGCCTCTCCAGAATGATTTCCTCCAATCACATAATATTTGTAGTCAAAACATTTTGATCTATCAAATTCTTCCCTCGTAGGAAATTTCATTGGGTCAAAAAGAACTAGGTAGTCAACCACATGTGCATATGGATTGTACCTAATCAATGCTTTCAAATTGTGAATATGCAAGTGATGTGTTTTTTTAATTTGATATTTTTCTTTCCCTTCTATGGGTTTATAAAGTTGTTTCACATTCAACTGAAATGTGTGGCCATCATCAACTAAGTTCACCATCCTCATTCTATTTTGAATGGCATTTTGTGTTGTTTTCATAAGACCATCCTCTATATCAACACCTGGTGTTATTATTTCCCTGCTACCTTTAGGAATTTCACTATAATACCCTGATCTAACGATGGCTTCTTGAACATTGTCAACATTTATTTTCTTCCTCTTATGATTTAAATGTGTTTCATCTAAATCTATGATTTCCTCATAATCAACATAAATAGACTCATCATCATCCATCACTCTTTTTCGTTTATCTTGTTTATTCTTTTTGTGAGAACGAGTGATAACCTCATTGGGATGGATCTCAACAAAATATTCATTTGGAGTTTCCTCATTTTCAAATATAACCCTTTTAGGATTTCTAGAATGAGGATTTTTTTTTCTTCTTTCATGTTCTTCTCTGTCTACTCTTGCAGGTTCAACCTCCATTACTGTATGTTTCTTTTTATTTCCTTCGTGTGTATTTTCAATATGAAAAGCATTGATGACATCCATGATATTATTCTTTGTAGAGTAAATCACCACTAACATATGTGAAAGTCATTCAACAAAATCCTGTAAAAATAAAATATAATATTTTCATGTTAAATAAATTTAAAGCATTACCATGATACTAAAAATAATAAACGACACAAAAATAAAAATAAAAAAATTACATTTCCTTTCTCAAAGTCATCAACGATGGATGCACATAATTCTAAAAAACATCCATTCTTGTTATAATTGCTCAATTTGAAACAATATATAAACTTGATATAAGTTATGCCTTGTTTGAAAAGCGCATAAACAATATATGTGGTCGGCACCAAACATATATCTCGTAACAAGCCAAATGCCTGATAATTTCCTTTCACGTGTTCTAATTCAGCACAATACAAATATATATATGATCTTCGTTGTTTCCTTGCTTGTCTTTAACAAACCAAGAATATTCGCATGAAAAAATTTAAGGTTTTTAAATTTTTGCATGAAAAATTATTATGTGATTCAAAGATAATCTTATAATTGTTGTTTCGGTAAATGGTAAGAATTTAAAAAATAACTAATCTTTGAAATGCTAGATTCTCCTCGGATGCCTTCTTGATGTTTCTCCCTTGTAGCTTGCTCCAAACCCTTTAACGAATACTGCCCAAGATATCACACAATTGAAAAAGATAAAATAAGACTTTGTATATATAACATAGATGATATAAATTACTATTAGTATAGAGAATATCGAATATATAAAAATTCGTTATATTGTCTATGTTGATTAATTGGGTTGGTTTTCATTGATGTCAACCCTTGAAGAAAGTCCGATAGAGAATTTCGGTAGCACAAAGTTTTGGGTAATGGACCCAAGTTTGTTTGATGTACAATGGTATGAGTTTTGATATATTTGTAGGTAAGACTATTCTAGATGAATAGTGCATGTCATGCCATTTCCTGTGGTATGTGAAACGTCACATAACTCCTTACGGTTTGAGAGTTATGGTCTTACAAATTTGGAGGACCCTCATATGTTGGCTTGAAACCCCAAAAGGTCAAAGAAGTCAAAGTTCTTGCAAAGAAGAAATTATTTAAATAATAAAGTGAAGTGACAAAGTCAAAGAGGATTATTTAAATAATAAAGTGAAGTGACAAAGTCAAGGAGGATTATTTAAATAATAAAGTAAATGGAGAACTTTCTAATTATGGAAAGTGGTTAGAAGTGGGTTAGCCCTAAAATAAGAAAATTGGGTTAATATGGTTAAAAGGTAACCACTTGAGGAAGCTACATGAAAGTATAAATAAGAGGCAAGGCGCTCTCATTTTAAACACAATTGAATATGATTGAATATATATTTTGTGAAAGGTTTTTTGGGCAGGTATTATTGATAGAGAAAAATTGTAGCAGAAAAAGTGCGGCAGGAAAAGTGCGGTAGAAAAAGTGCGGCAGGAATACTACGATAGAAAAAGTGCGGCAGGAAAACTAAGGAAGAAAAAGTGCGGCAAAAAAAGTGTGATGGAAAAATCGTGGCAGAAAAAATGCGACAGAAAAATCGCAGCAGAAAAATTGCAACAGAAAAAGTGCGGTAGAAAAATCGTGGTAGCAACATGGTTGGGGTCTATTTATGAGAGATATGACACATCTTGTTTGAGGTATGTTTTTTGAGCTAGGGTTTATCTCTTGAGATGGTATTGGATGTTCAGTATTGCTAGATATATCAGATTTGTTGAGGGATACAATTGGTATTTTGTTGTTGGTATTTGGCATATGGGTATTGGTCTTTTGTTGTGATGTGTTGTTGAAGTTGTTGGTTTAAGGCTACATAACAGTGAGGTTGTGGCACATGGTTTGATATAAAGGTTTATGGTATTTGGTTTATGGATAGTGTGATGAATTTTTTATGGTTATATTGGTGTATTTCTTTGGTATATGGTTGAGGTACATGTTGGGTACATGGTTGAGACAAGTAGTTGATGAGATGGCACATACATGAGGTTTATAGTTGATGATGTTGGTACATCTTGATGAGTCATAGTTGATGTGCATTTGATGCATGATTAATGCATGGTACATGTTGTTTTAGGTTATTGGTACAAGTTGTTTGGTGTAGTTTGATTGGTACAGGTTGTTACAAGTTATTGGTACAGGTTGATATTGACAGGTTGACAGTGGTAGTGGTTGATTCAGTGACAATGACAACTTGTCTACATTTTGCATTTATATTTCAAGATGATTGGATGAGGCAAGGACATGTGGTTGTAGCCAGAGAACATAGGGGGGTGTAGCCTCCTTGTAGTTGTATCCAGAGAATTGGGGAGTTGGAGCTTCCCTCGAGTTGTAGCCAGAGAAACTAGGGGGTTGGAGCCTCCTTCCAGTTGTAGCTAGAAAAAAAAGGAAGTTGGTGCTTCCAATGAATGTAATTCTTCAAGACATATAATAAAAATCATTCCATGGTTTTCTCCCGCTTTGGGTTTCCACGTAAAACACTGGTGTACTGTGTATGTGTATGATTGTTCATTTGTTCATTGTTTATTTACTCTGCAAATATTGGATGATAATGCTACATTGATATAACACTTGTTTTTTTTTCAAAAAAAGAATTAGATTTCTCTATTATTGATTCACCCCCCCTCTCAGTAATCCAACAATTGGTATCAAAATAGGTTCCTTAAGAAATGAGTTTAACCACTAAAAGGTAGATCATGGAGAGCAGAAACATGTATAAAAATGGAATACCACAGTTTGATGGACAGAAGTATGCATTTTGGAGCATAAGGATGAAGACATATATACAGGCACAAGGATTTGAAATTTGGCAAACAATTGTAGATGGATACATAACACTAGTAGTTCCTTCGACAAATAAAAAATCTATTAAACTCGGTCAAAAGAATTCCAAAGCCACAAATGCACTTTTGAATGGTGTTGGAGAATTGGTATTCACCAAAGTTTCACATTGTAAATCCGCTAAAGAGATTTGGGGCAAACTTCGAAATATTTATGAAGGAGATTCAAAAGTCAAAGCAGCAAAGATTCAAACTTACAGAGGTCATTTCGAACAACTAAAGATGAAGGAAGATGAGAACATTGCAGCTTACTTTTTACGAGCCGATGAAACAGTAAATGAAATCTTGGGATTGGGAGAAGAAATCAAAGAATCTGTAATTTTTCAAAAGGTACTAATATCTTTTCCTATGAGATTTGACCCTAAGATATCAGCACTAGAAGAAAGAGAAGATTTAAACTCAATAAGCATGGACGAACTACATGGAATCTTCACAGCATATGAAATGAGAACTGAACAGGAAAATATAGATGTAAAAGAAGCAGCCTTCAAAGCATCCAAAAGGTCAAAGAAAAAGGGAAAGAAAAAATAAAAATAACATAGCAGTAGCAGTGACATCTCGGAAGATGATGAAGAAGTGGCCAACTTTGTCAGAAGATTGAACAAGGGAACCAACAACAGGTATAGAGGTAAGCTTCCTTTGATTTGTTTTAATTGTGATGGTATTGGTCATTTTAATAATAAATATCCTCATAATAAAAAGAGAAATGATGAAGGTTACTCAAATAGAAAACAAACATATAAAGGCAAAAGAACCACAAAGAAAAGCTTATGCACCAAATAAGACATCTCATCATCAGATGAAGATGAAGTCAGTGACAGTGAAACAGAAAGAGTTATATTCATGGAAGTAGAAGACTCTGATAAAGAAGACACCGAAGAAGAATAAGAAGAGGCCGAAGAAGAATATGAAAAGGTGGAAGTTGACTACCGAGAAGAATTGTTGCGTGCCATAGAAGTTATCAGAATAGAAAAGAAAAAAAACAAGAAACTACAAGCGGAACTAGACAAGAAAGAAGACACTCGGGAACTAGAAAAAATGATCACAAATTTGAAGGTCCAAATTGAAGAAGATAAAATAATTGAAGAAGCACTCAAAGAACAACTATAAGGAAGAGACGGGATCATTGGAAATTTGGAAGAAGAAATTGTCACATTAAGAAAGGATCTTCGAAAGAAAAATATGCAGAACAACTCAAAAGTTTTGAATGAAATTATCAGCAGTCAAAAACCTCATCATGACAAGTCCAGACTTGGATGCAATCAGACAGAAAATGGATCAAGCTCCAAAACAACAAAACAAGAAACATATCCAAAAATCTATATAGAAACAATCAAAGGGGATATGAAGTTATACAAAGAAAATTATAGAGACACTCATCCACCAAGAAGATTCATATTTCACAATCAACGACCGATAGAAACAGATAGGCCTCAAGAAGAAGAAGGATTCATAAGAGTACCTCCTTTCATAATATATTCAACTCCCAGGTATCAAACTAGTTTTTTTGGTTTATTTTATGCATGTAATAATTTTGGACATAAATTTGTGAATTGCAGAGCTAACAACAGGAACATAAACAAATTTGAAATTCATACACAAAAGGGTTATCCAAGAAGGCCTAGTGAAACACAGAGAATAAGTTACAACAGGTTTGAATCTTTGAGCACTTAAGTGGAATGCTACAAATGTAACAAATTTGGACACATGGCAAAAGATTGCAGAATGATAGTCCCTCATAGAGAACCACAACAGAACAACAACAGTCACAGATAAGAACCTCAGAAAAGGACATGGATAAGAAAGAAGAATCAATATAGCAATGAAGAATGCACACTCACTCTACAAGATAAGTAGAAGAAACGTGGTTGTATGTTGACAATGGTTTTTCAAAACACATGACAGGTGATAGAGACATGTTTATTACATTAAGAAAGGAAAGATATGGATCAGTCTCCTTCAGAAATGATGATTCAGCTAAAATCATTGGAAAAGCCACAGTCAGAATTGGGAACAAGAATACCAAGGCATAAAATGTTCTACTAGTAGAAGATATGAAACATAATCTTATAAGTGTGATTCAAATGTGTTACCAAGGTCATAAAGTTACTTTCGATTCACAAAAGTGTGAGATAAGAAAAGAAGGTTCAGGAAAATTGATTGCAACAACTGCGAGAACTTCAAGCAACATATATGTATTAAGTGAAATTGGAAATGAAAAGTGTTTCCTGGGAAAGGAAGATGAAAGTTGGATATGGCACAAAATAACAGGTCACATACATTTTAATAACCTTATGAAATTCAGCAAAAGGGAAGCAGTTAGAGAAATTTCCCAGATCACGAAACCAACCAACACTTTATGCAAGCATTGTCAACAAGGAAAGCAAACAAATACTAGGTTTAAATCAAAAGAATATTCAACGACAAGACCACTAGAAATTGTGCATAATGATCTAGGTTGACCAAATACAACAAAGGGTTTAAAAGGTGAGAAATACTTTAAGTTATTAGTTGATGATTATACAAGAATGACTGTAATTTTCTTTCTCAGGAATAAGTCAGAAGCTTTTAAAAACTTCAAGGTCTACAAGGAAATGGTTGAAAATGAAATGGATTCAAAAATCAAATGCTTAAGATATGATAATGGAGAAGATTTCGCTTCAAAGGAATTTATGGACTACTGCAGCAGGCATGGAATAAAAAGGCAATTCTCTATTGCTAGGACACCTCAATAGAATGGAGTTTTTGAAAGAAAGAACAAGACAGTACAGGAAATGGCTCGAACAATGCTAATGGATTCCAAATTGATAGATATCTTTTGGACACAGAAAATGTATACAACAGTTCACATTCAAAACAGAGTAATTCTCAGAAACAACACTGACAAATCTCCCTACGAGCTATGGAAAGGAAGACCAACAAATGTGAAGCACTTCAGAGTTTTTGGAAGCAAATGCTACATCAAAAGAGAAGATGGCAGACTGGGAAATTTTGACTCTCGTGTGGACAAAGGAGTACTTGTTGTTTAATCAAGTACAAGGAAAGAATAGAAGTGTTACAACCTGAGATTGAAAAAAGTTGTGGAAAGCATCAACGTAATAATTGATGAAACAGGTAGACAAGAATTAAAGGAAGAAGAAAATGAATCAATGGAACAGCTTTACGAAGAAGAAACAGAAGATGAAAATGAGGGGGAAGATGAAGAGGATCTGACAAAAGAATAAGATAAATTTCAGCAAGTGCCAAGTTCCTCCAAATATACCTAGCAGATGAGTACAAAAGAAACATCCTTTAGATCAGATTATAGAAAACAAATATGCAGGAGTTGAGACTAGAAGAAGAATGTGTTCACTAGAACAAATGCACCTAGCACTCTCATCTACTATTGAACCAACCTATTTTGAAGAGGCCAACAAGGATGAATTTTGGAATAAGGCCATGGATGAAGAAATGGATCAAATAGAGAAAAATGACACTTGAGAACTGGTTCCAAGACTAAAGGATAAGAATGTGATCGGCACAAAGTGGGTATACAGTAATAAATTGAATGAAGATGAATAGGTTAAAAGAAACAAAGCTAGATTGGTATGTAAAGGATATGCACAGGTTGAAGGAATCGATTTTGAAGAGACATTTGCCTCAGTTTCTAGAATGGAAGCAATTTGATTGCTTTTATCTTATGCATGCTCCAAAAATATTAAAGTGTATTAGATGGACATAAAATCATCTTTTCTGAATGGGGAACTTGAAGAAGAAGTCTACATTGAACAGCCAGAAGGATTTCAGTTTTCAAAGAATGCATATTATGTGTGTAAATTAAAGAAGGCCATGTATGGTCTAAAACAGGCTCCTAGAGCATGGTACTCTAGACTAGATAAATATCTATAGCAGGAAGGGTTGAGAAAAGGAAGTGCAGACATCAACCTCTATAACAAGGTAAGTCAATATAGTATTTTATTAATTGAAGTTTATGTTGATGATATTATTTTTGGTAGTGATGATGACAAGTTAAGCCGGAAATTTGCAAAGGATATGCAGAATGAATTTGAAATGTCATTACTTGGAGAACTGTCCTTCTTTCTGAGACTATAGATACGTCAAAGCAAGCAAGGAATTTTTTATTTCTCAAACCAAGTATAACAGAGAAATGCTAAAGAGGTTCAGAATGGAAGATTGCAAACCAGTTATCACTCTCATGCAAACTAGTTGCAAGATGATGATTCAAAGTATACAGATCAGAGGCAGTGCAGGTCAATGATTGGTAGCCTACTATATGTGATAACATCGAGACCTTATGTAATGTAGGTAGTTGGACAGGTGGAACGATTTCAATCAACACCAAAGGAATCACGTGTATTAGCAGTGAAGAGGATTTTCAGATATCTCAAAGGAATAGAAGAGTTTGGATTATGGTATCCAAAAGGAAAGGATCTATCACTTATTGCCTACACAGATGCAAATTGGGAAAGTTGCATTGATGACCAAAGAAGCACCAGTGGAGCAGTGTTCTACTTGGGTGAGTGTTTAGTATCATGGATAAGCAAGAAACAATCATAAGTATCTTTATCTACAGCCGAGGCAGAGTATATTGCAGCAGCAGCATGTTGTACACAGGTTCAATGGATGAAACAAACTCTAAAAAATATACAAGTTGAGTATGATTAGCCCATTCCAATCTATTGTGATAATACAAGTGCCATCGGTATCTCAAATAACTCGATGATGCACTCCAAGAAGAAGCACATTCCAATCAAGTATCACTTTCTACAGGAACAACTTGCATAAAATAACATCAAAGTCGAATATGTGGGCACAAAAGAACAAGTGGCAGACATCTTTACAAAACCGCTTCCACGGGAAGCCTTTGAGTATCTTCACCAAAGACTCAGAGTTATTTTTACTCCAAAATAAATGATTTTGAATGATTATCTTATATGTCTTAGATGTACACGAGAAAGCACCATAAAGAGGGTAGTTCAAGTTGGGAGATCAGACGAGTCAGTTAGAGGGAGAAACCCTAAAGGGAAAGATACATTTTTCATTGATGACAAAGGGGGAGAGATTTATTAGATGCAAAGGACAGAGGCATGGTTCCAGGAGGAGCTTTGGTCATAGAGATGCAGGCATGGTTCCAGGGGGAGCATGAGTGATATGATTCCAGTATTGCATCAAAGTGTTTCCGTCAATGCCAAAGGAGGATATTGTTGATTAATTGGGTTGATTTTCATTGATGTCAACCCTTGAAGAAAGTTCAGTAGCGAATTTTGGTAGCACAAAGGCTTCGGTAATGGACCCAAGTTTGTTTGATGTATAACGGTATGAATTTTGATATACTTGCAGGTAAGACTATTCTAGATGGATAGTACATGTCATGTCATTTCTCATGGTATGTGGAACGTTACACAACTCCTCATGGTTTGAGAGTTATGGCCTTACGAATTTGGAGGACCCTCATATGTTGGCTTGAAGCCCTAAAAGGTCAAAGAAGTCAAAGTGCTTGCAAAGAAGAAATTATTTCAATAATAAAGTGAAGTGACAAATTCAAAGAGGACTATTTAAAAAATAAAACGAAGTGACAAAGTCAAGGAGGATTATTTAAATAATAAAGTAAATGGAGAACTTTCTAATTATGGAAAGTGCTTAGAAGTGGGTTAGCCCTAAAATAAGGATATTGGGTTAAGATGGTTAAAAGGTAACCCCTTGAGGAAGCTACATGAAAGTATAAATAAGAGGCAAGGCTCTCTCATTTTAAACACACTTGAATATCGTTGAATATCTATTTTGTGAAAGGTTATTTGGGCAGGTATTATTGATAGAGAAAAATTGCAGTAGAAAAAGTGCGGTAGGAAAAGTGCAGCAGAAAAACTACGGTAGAAAAAGTGCGGAAAAAAAATCGCAATAGAAAAAATGCGATAGAAAAATCGTGGCAGAAAAATTGCGCAGAAAAAGTGGGGTAGAAAAATCACGCCAGCAACATGGTTGGGGTCTATTTAAGAGAGATATGGAACATCTTGTTTGAGGTATGTTTTTTGATCTAGAGTTTATCTCTTGAGATGGTATTGGATGTTCAGTATTGTTGCATATATCAGATTTGTTGAGGGATATAGTTGTTATTTTGTTGTTGGTATTTGGAATATGGGTATTGATCTTTTGGTTGTGATGTGTTGCTAAATTTGTTGGTTTAAGGATGCATAACAGTGAGGTTGTGGCACATGGTTTGATGTAAGGGTTTATGGTATTTGGTTTATGGATAGAGTGATGATTTTTTTATGGTTATATTGGTGTATGTCTTTGGTATAAGGTTGAGGTACATGTTGGCTACATGGTTGAGAAAATTAGTTGATGATTTGGCACATACATGAGGTGTATAGTTGATGATGTTGGTACATGTTGATGAGACATAGTTGATGTGCAGTTGATGAATGGTTTATGCCTTGTACATGTTGGTTCAGGTTATCGGTACAAGTTGTTTGGTTCAGGTTGATTGGTACAGGTTTGTTGGCAGCCAATTCACATTTTTCTACTGTCTTATAAGCTGCCTACACCAGTGTTTTGCAAACCTTAATTTTTCGTCGCAATTCTCAAATAAAAAGTCACTTTTATTCTTTGCGCTATTTGCACACTTACCTTTGTTTTTGTTTTCACAACTACAAGCGTGAAAACTTGGTTTTCGAAGTCGCATTAAAATCTTCACTGAATTGTCGTTATCATTCTTTTCGATATGCCCATTGCGTTTACATTTTACTTATCATCGTGCAGTTGGCAAAACCTTTTGATCTGTACTCATTTGACATTCTTTGATTGATTATGTAATTTTGTTTCATGAGTGATTGAGGTTGTAATGCATTGACAATTGGTTTTACATGTTATTTGGTCAATTCACTTGGCACATTAGCTTCATAAAAGCACATAGGTGTTATGGTTAAACCCTTGATATATATCATTTAATATGACACCTAGTTCGTGTTATCAAAACCTTTGGCATTAACTTGGTATTGGTTTCGATTTGTGTGTTTGGTTTTAAAACTATGGCATAACTTTTGATCGCGCGAATGTTTAAACCACTTACCATTCATTTCATTGGTTGATTGATTGGCATAATCATTAACCTATACAATAATGGGTTGAACAGCTATTTGTGCCGGCGGTTGTACTGTAGATATGACTCTCGTGCATGTATGAACCAGCTCCACCACCTTCGCACGATATGTCATTAATGTTTACCCCTATCCCTGTTTCACCTCTGCTAGCATCGGGTAAACCTTTGAGCGTTCTTCCCCTGCACAGGTTGCGTTCAAACCCTGGCTCATTCAAATCATTTACCATGTGCTCTTCTCCATGGCACCGGTGGTGTGAATTGAGCCGAACGGTAGTCAAACCCTGCTACTATTCGATAATGTCCAGAAATATTTACAAGATAATGGTTGGCTCACATTTGTGCAAAGGTTCGAGCGTTTCAATTTGTTTGTTGCGCAGCAATTTACCCTTACCTTTGATGGATGTAGGGCCAAAATAGGTGACATTTAGCTTGAAATTAGTGAAGATTTCATCATCTCTGCCACAAGATTAGCAGCCACGGGCCAGTGATGGTTTAAAAACTCTAAAGTTGAGGAGGTGCCATGGCCATTACTGTTCGTCTCACGAAAGGTCACATCCTGTGACAGAGGTATGCCTATTTCCATGCTTAAACCTAGGTGGCATGATATTTTGATAGTGGTTAAACAATTTGTGACCTATGAGGGTCGGTATGGATTGGTTTTACTTTATCACCTTCGACTGTTAATGAATTTCATGGGTTATCCATTGAACATGCCATTTTATTTCCAGCGTAGTCTTTATAAAATGGCTAAAAGGTTTAAATGAGAGAAGACTGATAGTAGCTTGTTTCACCACGGCCTGATCAGACTCATCGTCGTTCATCATTTAAACCTCCATGGCGACAGTTGGCAAGCTTTCGTCTCTCAAAATGGTTTTGTTGATTCAGAGTCTGTCCAAGTCAATAAGTCTATGGTTAGTGAGACTAAGGTCGGGCCACCTGTTCCCTTTCATTCCCTTCTACCTTCTCCCAAACCCTCGGTCAGCCCTGATATCGACCTACCCTGCGTTATAACAGACAAGGTTGAGACTGTGAAAAATCCTGTGAGCAAGAAGGTCAAGGGTAACCCTACTATCGACGGCAAAGGTAAAAAGAATGCTCGACTTATATCAAGACTTGCCAGGAATAAATCTAAACCTAGTGTTGATCAAAATCCCATAGTCCTCAGTGAAGACTCAGACTCTGATATCGAGCACTTCCTGGCTAGTGAGTACCCTTATTCCCAAGGTCTGTTCTTCGATCCACCCTATGATTTTGTTTCTAATTTTCCCCCGTGCTTAAAGAACAATCCTAGTTACCCAGGGATCAAGCTACCTAATGAAACCCTCAGTGATTTAACCAAACCCTCGACTGTTTTTTCGAAGCCCGAGCAGTTGTCATGCGACCAATGTAATGTGTGGTTGGAACGCTACTATAATGACGTTCCCTTATTACAGTCGAAAATCAAATCGTTGGAAAACCAAGTTACAGTGTTGACAAGTGAAAGGGACAAGCTTAAAGATAATGACAAGAAGCAGAAAACCACTGGTTCCATCCTATTTAGGAATGTCGAATCGGCTACGGCCTTGGTCAATTCCAAACTATTATGACCAAGTCGTCTGCTCATTATCCAGGTATGAATTTCAATATCAATTTCGTTCTATGAATTGCTAGGATTAATATAATGAATTGAGTTTGGTTTTCAAATAGCTCTGTCCATTGTTCGAAATGACTCTGTCATAGCCATATCAAAAACGGTTATGTTGTAGATCCTGTACATTGTTTTCGTTTTGCTAAAATTAAATGAAGTTATGATTTGGTTAGACGATTTGGTCATGCCCAGTTTAGCAATTGATTTCTTTTCACTGGGTTTGATTCATTTGTCTGTTGGTTTGAGTTGACGAAATAAATGGTTTTTTCTTTCACTTGGATTTTGTTTGTATCTAACCTGAACAGGAGATTTTTACGCTAAAATTAGAACACGGTTCTGTTTTGATTTAACATGATGTTGCTCTCATTGGATATCAACGGCTCTGATTTAGTTCTTGTGATTTGATTGTTGAGATGATTTCATAGGATTGAATTGGCTTGATAAATACGATGTACTCTATCAAATTGGAAAAACATCTAAGTTTTGTCAACATTTTTGTTTGGATTTGGATTATATCTGACCTGTGCAAAATATCTCTTCATTGAAATCATGGAACTGTGTTGATTCATAACGACTATGTCAAAATCAAACTGTTCGATTCGCTCTTGTTTTGATTGGATTGTTGCGTATCTTGAGTTAGCATGATTGTTTTTATGAGTTGGATTCGTATCGAAACTAGACTTGATGTTGCTCTGTTGATTTCAATTTTCAAAACAAGTTTGTTAAACTCAGATCAACATATTTTATTTATGTTGAATTCGTATTCGGTCAATAGTTCGCTTTGAAATGAATTCAAGTAATGATTTCGTTGACTGTCAATCAATTTTGTTTGCCCTCAATTGGCAATAACAAACGATTGGATGAGTCTCATAGACCCTATTATCAACTGATTAATTCCATTATGATTTCGTTTCTGATAATTTACATACCAGTTTTGATTTGATTCACTAATAGCATGGATCGTTTGTTATGTTTAATATAGTGCGATTAATTTGAGAAAATGATCTTGTTAATTTGGTTTGGATTCGAAGTGATCTTGTGGATAGCTGGAGAAACCTTTTGTGTTGATTTCAATTGGTCTATAAATCAATTTCATTACTGTCAGTTATCCAATATGATTATGTATAACCGAATTGGTGATAACATATGAAACAGAGTACATGCATCTCTGTAGTCATTTTATTGATCTTAGTCTTGTTTGATCTTAAATTAGTATAACAATTTCGATTGGAATGATTCGTTTGTTTTTCAAACAGCAATTAGATACTTGTTTAATAGTTTGAATTTAATTCTTTAAAATTCGAATTGATTTTAATACGATTCTGTGTTTGATTTAAACCAGCTACAGAATCGCAAGATTCTGTAGCTAGTCTTTAGAATTAGATTTGTATCATTTTCATTAGCAAAATATCCTCTTAACTTGTCCATTTTTGTCCTCTTTCAGGTACATCTGAATTGCATTGGGCATGCTGGACAGTCTAGGAGATTTTTTTGTGATATAGTTTTTATTTTAGGATGTTAGTTTAGTCAAACTTGGGATATTTTCCCAGATTTGTGTAAACAGTTTTGATAACTTCCACAGGGATGTTTTACCCTGTGGGAAGTCTTTAAATACTTCTTATTTTTTGTAATAAGGAGCATCCTCACTTGTGGGAGAACCAGGCTATGGATTTATGATACAAACTGAGACGAGAGTTGATGTCTTGTAACAGCTTTCGCTTTCAATATATCAAACTTTTGTTTCAAGTTTTATGCATGTCAGTTTGCAGTTGATTATAGACTACTTTATCTATCATAATCTATTGCAGGATGATATAATTTGATTAATATGCTATCCATATCTGATCTCTTTCATTATTTTTAAAAGTACAGCAATTACTTGGTTTCAGTTAATGAATCACATATTTATCTTCTTCGTTAATTGAATCATTTTGTATAGATCTTTGCATACAGATTTATCTAACTGTGAAGATTTATAAATCATAAGATTGTTGTAATTTTTATGTTTTGTTTGTCCTGTAATCATATTTGAAGAGCACAGTTGCTTCTAGTTTACGAGAAGCTAGTGGATAATCTGGTGCAAGTTTCCTCCCTCCGATTAGCTAAGACAATCATTATATACAGGACAAACCTGGAGTGTTTCTTCAGGTCAGTTTGTTATTTATTTGATAGTTAACTTGTTAGTATAATTTAAGTAGTTTAGTTAGATATATGTGTATTTTAGATTTGTAGTTAGAGTTAGTATATTAGGTGTTTAGTTTAGATAGTTTTTATTTTATTTCTTTTTCATAAAATCATAAAAATAAAAAATAAAACAATAGCTCTCGTTGTCTTAGGACAGAATACAAATGAGTTTTTTAGGTTTTCATTCAAATCTGTAAATTGTAAATATTGTACATTTGTGAATAAGATTTATTTATGTTAGTAGTTAGATATTTAATTTCTTAGAGTTAGCATAGTATTGGATAGTAGATTAGAATAGTTAAAGATTTGTTTAGTTTGTTTTAATAGTTATTTTTAGTTAGATTAGTTAATTTAGAGTAGTTTTCTTTTTGTTTTCTTAGGACCTCAGATCGGCCAACGGAGCTGCTAAACCCATCAGGGTGGGTTATCCCAAACGGCTTGGGTTATTTAGACAACCCTGGACCGGATCCACTCTCCCAGTTGATGGATGGTCAATTTCGCCCATCAACAAATGGCGCTAGAAGGAGGGCCTGAAATTCATTAATGTCACAAGGCGGTCGCAAGACTCCTCCACCACCTAATATCTCACCTATAGTGACTAGAAGCCATTCGAATGAAAATATTCCCTTTCAAACAGCAACCACATAAACCGACGATGCACGGATTACAGTTGAGCCAGTAACCCCTAATCCTACAGGTGGTGATATACAAGAGATTGTCTGTCAATCTCTTATAAGAACTCATAGTGCCTTAGCTCGTTTGAGGCAACCAAACCATCCGTTGGACCAACCTTTGGATTTCTCTGATATTAGAGAACAATTAGGAGGCACTAACCTCACTATGAATCCTACAGATCCAATCCTAAATCCGGTTGCAGGAGGATCTGGGATACCTCCTTCACCACCTCCATCATCTCCTTCCTCTTCTGGAGGAGATTCCTTTGACGAAGGCAATTCCCCTTCTCAGCCTTCCACACCCACTACACCAATGGAAAATCAGAACAACCCTGCTAGACCTTGGCTTGACCAGGATGTCATAGTTGTACCTGGAGCTCAGCATCCCTTACCTAAACATCTGAAGAAATGGCTTCCCAAGTTTGACCCTGACTCAAAACAAATCGTTGAAGATCACATTAAAAAGTTTATGTTAGCCATAAGACTCCACAATGTCAAGTATGAATACGTTGTCTGTAGGTTTTTCCCCTATACTTTCGAGGGCAATGCATCTACATGGTACTTTGCCCAACAACCCCATACCATCGTGTCTTGGGAAAAGTTTGATTCATGCTTTTTGGAAAAGTTCAGAGACGGTAAGCCTCCGGATGTCTTAGTCATGGACCTTTCTAGCTTAAGAATCAACCCAAAAGAAAAAGTTAAAGACTTTAATAAAAGATTCTTAACACATAAAAACTGAATCCCTATGGATTCCATGCCTACCGAGAGTCTTATAATAGCATACTACACTAAAGCTTTGCATCAAAGTATAGCTATTTGGGTTAAACGATCTAAGAAATCCATGTTGTTAGAAGCCTTCGAAGAGGCCAGCCAGATCGAAAAATATATACTTAGTCTTAAAGAATATACTAGCAACGAAACAGAGACTAGTTCTTTTTCCAAAAAGAAGATCGAAATCCTCCCCAGACCTACTCAAAGTAAAACACAACCTAAAAGCTCTGATTTAGAAAACTTAACTAAAGTTGTTCAAAAACTGTCAAATCAAGTTATAGAATTAAAAAGGATGACTGAAGAAGCTTCTTCGAGCAAAGGGCCTTACAAACCCCCGTTTCAAAAGCCTTTTCCCACCAACCGACCTAATCCAACCATCGAAGGACTTAATCTAGAAAGTCTGCAATGGCCCTTCAAACAATTCTAGAAGCCCAAGATAACTTGATGCCTCCTGAGATCCCTGAGGAGGTAGTTGAACAAGAGACAGTTCAAGAAGAGGAGTCTTCTCCAAACATTTTTGGACACTTCTCGGATAGCATCTTTCAAGATAACTTCAAGACAGTTCATCCTTATAATACCAGGAGTAAGAAAGCCAACAAACCTTCTTCCGAAAACACTACAACTTCGCCTCCAAAGCAATCTAAATCAGCTGAGACTAAACAGAGTAATGTGAACCCCAACTTAGATTATGATTTAGTTGAAGATCTTAAAAATTTAAGGGCTAACATTTATGTTTATGAGTTATTGAAATTTCCATTTCTGCTACAAAAAATGTTACAGAATGTCTCAAAGAATGGCAAAAATGGTAATTCTAATGGTAACAAGGTTGTGCAGAACAAAGTTCCTTGGAAGACTTCCACTAAAAACAATCATGATCCTCAAGATAAAGGAAGCCTTCCTGTAAGTAATGTCAGTAATGTCAATAATGTAAATAATGTAGATAAAGTAGCTTTAGAAACTGCGAGTAAAAAGCCACAAGCTACCACCCTTAGCACTCGCAAAAATGTACCTCCATTCTTGTTAACTTTCGAAATATTTAATAGAAATGTGCACAATTGTATGGTAGACTCAGGAGTGTCATCCAATGTGATGTCATGGTCTATATGCCAAAAGATTAACGCTGAAGTTGAGCCCTCCACCTTAAAAATCATACAACTTGATCGGACCAATGTTAAAGTTATAGGCGAACTAAAGAATGTGCTTATAAGATTATCGTCTAACCCCAAGGTTCATCAAGTCATTGATATTATTGTTGTAGATATTCCAAAAGTGTATGGTCTGTTTTTAAGCAGGGACTAGTCGGAACAGCTACACAGCTATTTCGCGACAAATTGGTCTCACCTATGGCTTCCAGAGAACGGCAAGCCTAATAAGATCAAGGTAAATCGTGAACACTACCTTAAGCTCACGGTCACATATTTGAACGATCCCAACAAACCATTTAAACCTTCTGTTGATTCACCTGAAGTACAAGGGATGGACACCTTTTTCAGCAATTTCATGGCCGAGGCTTCAGCTATCACCAATCCAGAACAGTAGTCTGAGATTGTAGCATATGTGCAGCCAACATCTTCTATGCAACAGTCTCATGTACCCGATGGAAATCAAATTTGGTCTCTTTATTTTGACGGGTCAAAGTCCAAAGAAGGAGCTGGAGCAGGCTGCATCATTATCGATCCGGCAGGTAACAAAACATTGATTGCATGTAGGTTGGAATTTGAATGTACTAATAATACTGCAGAATATGAGGCTTTACTGCAAGGTCTTAGAAAAGCTTCAGATATGAACATTCAAAATTTGACCATCTTTGGCGACTCTGAAATAGTGGTTAGACAGGTAAGAGATTCTATCCACTGTCTGTCTCCGCATATTAAAATCTACCAATCTAAGGTATGGAATTTAATGAATAAATTTTTTTCTTTCAATATAAATTCTATTCCTAGATTGAATAACTCTGAAGCAGGTCTATTAGCTAATGTAGCTTCTAAACTCTTTCCTGCAGAAGGCTTGTCCCTAGACGCATTCTTCGTTGAGCTGTTGTTCAGGCCATCTGTTCCCGAAAACATCACGAACTGGAGAGTCTTTGAAGATGATCAGAAGATTATTAACTTTCTACACATGGAAGAAACTTTTCAAGGCACGGTGATAGACGAACACACACACGACGACAATTTGCGCGATTTCACGGTAATACCAGATCCGAGAACTCCTGAATATTTATCGGATATGGTAAACTCGATCCCTAAATTTGTAGTTAGATTAGAGAAGTTTTATGATCTTCAAGATAAATTCAAAAAATCTGTCAACTGTAAAACCAATATTTCCTCGTTATCATACGAAAAAGTGAACTTAGGAACTAAGGACAATCCGCAGTGCATTAATCTAGGGGTAGGATGTTCTGAACAAGAAAAAGTTGCCTTTATTAAATTGTTCAAAGAATTTAAAGATGTCTTTGCATGGACGTATGATGACCTTAAAACTTTTGACCCTAACATCATACAGCATGTCATTCCTATGAAGCCCCAAACCTTACCCTTTCAACAAAAATTGAGAAAAATGCACCCTAAGCTTGAATCAATCGTTCAAAAAGAATTGAATAAACTCCTAAATTCTAAGATAATTTTTCCTATTAGGCACACTCAATGGGTTTCTAACCTTTTCCCAGTCTGGAATAAAAGTGGGGAAATCCAACTCTATGTTGATTTCTGAAACCCTAATAGAGCGTATGATAAAGACAACTATCATGTCCTGCCCATCGAACAGATCCTTCAATAGGTATCTGGTTCTGAGAGGCTATCCTTACTGGATGGTTTTTTGGGATACAACCAAGTCATGATGTCTCCACCAGACCAACTTAAAACTACCTTTCGTACCCCGTGGGGCACTTATGCTTATCAAAAAATGTCCTTTTGATTGATTAATGCTAGTGCCACTTTCCAGAGAGCAATGGACATTGCTTTCTGAGGATTAATCAATCAGTCTGTCATAGTTTACTTAGATGATGTGACTGTATTTTATAAAAACAAAAATGATCATCAAGCTCACTTACGAGCCGTTCTACAGCGATGTCGTAAATACGACATCTCCTTGAATCCTAAAAGATACATCTTTGCAGTGGAACAGGGTAAACTCTTAGGATTCATTGTGTCAAGTGAAGGGATGATTATCAACCCCGAAAGGACTCAATTCATCACGAAACTTCCCCCTCCTACATCCAAAAAATATATGAAGTCTTTCTTAGGCTAGATTAACTTTGTGAGAAGATTTGTCCCCAGTTTCTCCGAGATGGTCAGACCTTTGCAGAACCTAATTAAGAAAGACACCCAATATCACTGGGGACCCCTAGAAAATCAAGCTTTCAATGCAATAAATAAGGCCATATTAGACGCTCTGTCTCTCATGAGCCCCGATTTTTCTCAAGACTTTACACTCTACACTTTTTCTTCTGATCGTTCCTATGTCGTCGTCCTAACCCAAAAGAATGTCGAGAACAATGAAGTACCCATTGCCTTTATGAGCTCTTCTTTCAAAGGTGTTGAAATTAATTACCCAGCGGTAGATCGTCAAGCCTATGCTATTTTCAAAGAAGTCAAGCACTTCCAGTCCTATCTTTTGAAGTCAAGGACGAAATTCATTGTCTCCTACCCAGTCATCAGGAACTTGTTAGTGCAGAAGGAACTAGGTGAAAAGAGGGCTAACTGGGTCACCTCCTTGCAGGAGTATGACTTAGAAATCACCCCAACTCAAATAGTGAGAGGCCAAGGGCTATGCAAGTTAGTTGTTGATTCAACAACAGGACAGCAAGAAGAAAGCGATACGTCAAACCTAGGACAACACGATCAAAATCTAATCTGTTGCGCACAAAACCTTGTCAGTCCTTGGTATGACGATATAAGATTCTATCTTGAACATGGGTCAGCACCCCGTCACCTAGATCCCACTAAAAGAAGAGCATTGAGATTAAAGTTTGTCTCCTTTCATCTGGTTAATGGTATCCTGTTTCGTCAAAGTTTTGACAGCGTACTGATGCGTTGTCTTGAAAAAGACGAAGCAGAAAAGGTCTTGCTAAAGTTGCATGCAGGAGAAGTTGGCGGTCATTTTGGTGGTGACACCACTACCCATAAGGTTTTAAGAGCCAATTATTACTGGCCCACGCTTTTTATAGATTCCCATGCTTTATGTCGTAAGTGTATTATTTGTTAAAAAGCATCAGAGTAGTTACAAAAACCAGCCTTTCCTTTGCAGCCTGTTTCAGTAGACTCTCCTTTTTAGCAGTGGGGCCTTGATATCATAGGTCCAATCAACCCCCCGTCCTCACAACAGCACAATTTTATTGTGACAACCACAGATTACTTTACCCGATGGTCTGAAGCTGCCACATTAAGAACTGTCAACACCAGTCAGGTAATTGCCTTTCTAAATTCGAATATTATCACTCATTTTGGTATCCCTGATTGTTTAGTATTCGACAACGCTTCTTACTTTTCCTCTCTTGAGATGAGTGAGTTTGCTTTGGAAAAATGAATTAAGTTGAAGTATTCTGCTAGCTATTACACTCGGGGCAACGGATTAGCAGAATCAACAAACAAGAACTTGATTAAAATCATCAAGAGAACGGTGGTTGAAAATCACAAAAATTGGCACAATGCACTGTTAAACGCGTTGTGGGATGATAGGGTAACGCCAAAAGTTGTTGTAGGTAACTCCCACTTTTTTCTCGTTTATGGCAGAGAAGCAATTCTGCCACCTCACATTCTTCTTCCTTCACTACAGTTGTCGCAGAAAATCCAAGAAGAAGATTGTCCCCCTTTGGAAAACCGAATTAACGCTTTGATAAAGCTAGAAGAGGTAAGAGCCCAAGCTAAACGTAAGTTAGATCAACATCAACTATTGGTTAAAAGTTGGTTCAATTCTAACTCTACTTCTGATAGGAATTTTGAGGTAGGTGACCTCGTCCTGAAATGGGACAAACCACATGAGGGAAAGGGAGAGCACATGAAATTTCAAAACTTGTGGCTTGGACCGTTTTTAATTGTTGAAAAGTTAGGTCCCAATTCTTTTCGATTGCAAAATATAGAAGGACAGCCTGACACCTATCCGGTGAATGGCCAAGCCCTGAAAAGATACTTTGCTTGACAATAACCCTTGTATATTAAGTACATATTTTTCCTTTTTGTTTGTTTTTCTTTTTCTTTTCTTTTGGCTTTTTATTTCTCCTTTGAGTTTATCAGCTTATGTTTTTGGAAATACACATACCTATATATTTATCTATTCATACAAAGAAAACAGAAAATTCCTTCGCTGAAATAACTGATGAGAGACTTTGTATAAACATCGATTGTACATTTCTGAAATTTGTATCTGTGTTGGCAAAAAGTCTGTTGTTTAAAAGAAGTTGACTGATTTCAATCTCTGAGTAAAGCTTGTCATGATCATCTATTATCTTTTTACATTGTCCCTATTCCTTAAGGGAATGACTCAGAAGATGTCTCCCTGCCTTAGGAAGTTGCTTCTGTAAATGAAACATCTCTAGATCTTAATAAAGGACAGTTCTAAAAAATTCTTCTAAGGTATAAAAAAAAAATTATGTTAAAATATCATGATTTTCAGCGTCACCCCACTCAACTATATATCTTTGAAGAAGAAAAAACAAATAAATCATTAATAGAGCTGTGGGAATTTCTTGTAAACCCGTCGAGATGCTTGACAGGTCTGTTGGCAGCGGGTAAATGCATCCATGATGCCAAGACAACTTCGTCGAGGTACTGAACAGGCCCGCTGACAGCAAAGCAATGTCAGGTATATGAAAATTTGCAAATAAGAAAACTCTTAATGTCCTTTATTCTGATCTAGAAGTTCTTGGCAGGATACAGATGTCAGAATGGGTTAAATGGCAACCCTGTCAAGGCTATGGACGCATGCTGGCAGCAGTGGCTCTGTCAACAATATTGGAGATTTTATCTTTAATATCGCAACTCGTTGGTCTTAAGACTGTTATCAGTTTTCATCTTTTAAAACACTGCTAGAATAGTTGGTTAATGATGATGTTTATACGATTTTCTAGTTTTTATTTTTGAGTTGGAATTATCTTTGCTATCCTAATCTGAATTTGTCCTTTTGGCATAGATAACTGCTTCTACCAGTGTGTCGCCATTGTTGGCAGCCAATTCACATTTTTCTACTATCTTATAAGTTGCCTACACCAGTGTTTTGCAAACCTTAATTTTTCTTCGCAATTCTCAAATAAAACGACACTTTTATTCTTTGCGCTATTTGCACACTTACCTTTGTTTTTGTTTTCACGACTGCAAGTGTGAAAACTTGGTTTTCGAAGTCGCATTAAAATCTTCACTGAATTGTCGTTATCATTCTTGTTGATATGCCCATGGCATTTACATTTTACTTATCATCGTGCAGTTGGAAAAACCTTTTGATCTGTACTCATTTGACATTCTTTGATTGATTATGTAATTTCGTTTCATGAGTGATTGAGGTTGTAATGCATTGACAATTGGATATACATGTTATTTGGTCAATTCACTTGGCATATTAGCTTCATAAAAGCAAATAGGTGTTATGGTTAAACCCTTGATATATATCATTTAATATGACACCTAGTTCATTTTATCAAAACCTTTGGCATTAACTTGGTATTGGTTTCGATTTGTGTGTTTGGTTTTAAAACAATGGCATAACTTTTGATCGCGCGAATGTTTAAACCACTTACCATTGATTTCATTGGTTGATTGATTGGCATAATCGTTAACCTATACAATAATGGGTTGAACAGCTATTTGCGTCGGCGGTTGTACTGTAGATATGACTCTCGTGCATGTATGAACCAACTCCACCACCTTCGCACGATATGTCATTAATGTTTACCCCTATCCCTGTTTCACCTCTGCTAGCATCGGGTAAACCTTTGAGCGTTCTTTCCCTGCGCAGGATGCATTCAAACCCTGGCTCGTTCACATCACTTACCATGTGCTCTTCTCCATGGCATCGGTGGTGCGAGTTGAGCCGAACGGTAATCAAACCCTGCTACTATTCGATAATGTCCAGAAATATTTACAAGATAATGGTTGGCTCAAATTTGTGTAGAGGTTCGAGGGTTTCAATTTGTTTGTTGCGCAGCAATTTTCCCTTACCTTTGATGAATGTAGGGCCAAAATAGGTGACATTTAGCTTGAAATCAGTGAAGAGTTCATCATCTCTGCCACAGGATTAGCAGCCACGGGCCAGCGATAGTTTAAAAACTCTAAAGTTGAGGAGGTGCCATGGCCATTACTGTTCGTCTCACAAAAGGTCACATACTGTGACAGAGGTATGCCTATTTCCACGCTTAAACCTAGGTGGCATGATCTTTTGATAGTGGTTAAACAATTTGTGACCTGTGAGGGTCGGTATGGATTGGTTTTTCTTTATCACCTTCGACTGTTAATGAATTTCATGGGTTATCCATTGAACATGTCATTTTATTTCCAGCGTAGTTTTTATAAAATGGCTAAGATGTTTAAATGAGAGAAGGTTGATAGTAGCTTCTTTCACCATGGCCTGATCAGACTCATTGTCGTTCATCATTTAAACCTCCATGGGGATAGTTGGCAAGCTTTTCTCTCTCGAAATGGTTTTGTTTATTCAGAGTCTGTCCAAGTCGATAAGTCTGTGGTTAGTGAGACTGAGGTCGGGCCACCTGTGCCCTTTCATTCCCTTCTACCTTCTCCCAAACCCTCGGTTAGCCCTGATATCGACCTACCTGGCATTATAACAGACAAGGTTGAGACTGTAAAAAATCATGTGAGCAATAAGGTCAAGGGTAACCCTACTATCGACGACAAAGGTAAAAAGAATGCCCAACTTATATCAAGACTTGCTCGGAATAAATCTAAACCTAGTGTTGATCAAAATCCCATAGTCCTCAGTGAAGACTCAGACTCTGATATCGAGCGCCTCCTGGCTAGTGAGTACCCTTATTCCTAAGGTCTATGCTCCGAGCCACCCTATGATTTTGTTTCTAATTTTCCCCCGTGCTTAAAGAACAATCCTAGTTACCCAGGGATCAAGCTACCTAATGAAACCCTCGGTGATTTAACCAAGCCCTCGACTGTTTTTTCGAAGCCCAGGCAGTCGTCATGCGACCAATGTAATGTGTGGTTGGAACGCTACTATACCAATGTTCCCTTATTACAGTCGAAAATCAAATCGTTGGAAAACCAAGTTACAGTGTTGACAAGTGAAAGGGACAAGCTTCAAGATAATCACAAGAAGTAGAAAACCACTGGTTCCATCATATTTAGGAATGTCGAATCGGCTACGGCCTTCGTCAATTCCAAACTATTATGACCAAGTCGTCTGCTCATTATCCAGGTATGAATTTCGATATCAATTTTGTTCTATGAATTTCTAGGATTAATATAATGAATTGAGTTTGGTTTTCAAATAGCTCTATTCATTGTTCGAAATGACTCTGTCATAGCGATATCAAAAACGGTTATGTTGTAGATCCTATACATTGTTTTCATTTTGCTAAAATTAAATGAAGTTATGATTTGGTTACACGATTTGGTCGTGCCCAGTTTAGTAATTGATTGCTTTTCACTGGGTTTGATTCATTTGTCTGTTGGTTTGAGTTAACGAAATAAATGGTTTTTGCTTTCGCTTGGATTTTGTTTGTCTCTAACCTGAACCGGAGATTTTTACGCTAAAATTAGAACACAGTTCATTTTTTATTTAACATGATGTTGCTCTCATTGGATATCAACGGCTCTGATTTAGCTCTTGTGATTTGATTGTTGAGATGATTTCATAGGATTGAATTGGCTTGATAAATACGATGTAGTCTATCAAATTGGAAAAACAACTCTGTTTTGTCAACATTTTCGTTTGGATTTGGATTATATCTGACCTGTGCAAAAGATCTCTTTGCCGAAATCATGGAACTGTGTTGATTCATAACGACTATGTCAAACTCAAACTGTTCGATTCGCTCTTGTTTTGATTGGATTGTTGCGTATCTTGAGTTAGCACGATTGTTTTTATGAGTTGGATTCGTATCAAAAATAGACTTGATGTTGCTCTGTTGATTTTAATTTTCAAAACGAGTTTGTTAAACTCAGATCGACATATGTTATTTCTATTGAATTCATATTCGGTCAATAGTTCGCTTTGAAATTAATTCAAGTAATGATTTTGTTGACTGTCAATCAATTTTGTCTGCCCTCAATTGGCAATAACAAACGATTGGACGAGTCCCACAGACCCTGTTATCAACCGATTAATTCCATTATGATTTCATTTGTGATAATTTACATACCAGTTTTGATTTGATTCGCTAATAGCATGGATCGTTTGTTATGTTTAATATAGTGCGATTAATTTGAGAAAACGATCCTGTTAATTTGGTTTGGATTCGAAGTGATCTTGTGGATAGCTAGAGCAACCTTTTGTGTTGATTTCAATTGGTCTATGAATCGATTTCATTACTATCGGTTATCCAATATGATTATGTATAACCGAATTGGTGATAACATATGAAACAGAGTACATGCATCTCTGTAGTCATTTGATTGATCTTAGTCTTGTTTGATATTAAATTAGTATAAGAATTTCGATTTGAATGATTCGTTTGTTTTTCAAAGAGCAATTAGATACTTGTTTAATAGTTTAAATTTAATTCTTTAAAATTTGAATTGATTTTAATACGATTCTGTGTTTGATTTAGACCAGCTACAGAATCGCAAGATTCTGTAGCTAGTCTTTAGAATTAGATTTTTATCATTTTCATTAGCAAAATATCCTCTTAACTTGTCCATTTTTGTCCTCTTTCAGGTACATCCGAATTTCATTGGGCATGCTAGACAGTCTAGGAGATTTTTGTGTGATATAGTTTTTATTTTTGGATGTTAGTTTAGTCAAACTTGGGATATTTTCCCAGATTTGTGTAAACAATTGTGATAACTTCCACAGGGATGTTTTACCCTGTGGGAAGTCTTTAAATACTTCTTATTTTTTGTAATAAGGAGCATCCTCACTTGTGGGAGAACCAAGCTATGGATTTATGATACAAACTAAGATGAGAGTTGATGTCTTGTAACAGCTTTCACTTTCAATATATCAAACTTTTGTTTCAAGTTTTATGCATGTCAGTTTGCAGTTGATTATAGACTACTTTAACTATCATAATCTATTGCAGGATGATATGATTTGATTAATATGCTATCTATATCTAATCTCTTTCATTATTTTTAAAAGTATAGCAATTACTTGGTTTCATTTAATGAATCACGGATTTCTCTTCTTCGTTAATTGAATCATTTTGTATAGATCTTTGCATACAGATTTATCTAACTGTGAAGATTTATAAATCATAATGTTGTTGTATTTTTTATGTTTTGTTTGTCCTGTAATCATATTTGAAGAGCACATCTGCTTCTAGTTTACGAGAAGCTAGTGGATAATCCGGTATGGGTTTCCTCCCTCCGATCAGCTATGGCAATCATTATATACAAGACAAACCTGGAGCGTTTCTTCAGGTCAGTTTGTTATTTATTTGATAGTTAACTTGTTAGTATAATTTAAGTAGTTTAGTTAGATATATGTGTAGTTTAGATTTGTAGTTAGAGTTAGTATATTAGTTGTTTAGTTTAGATAGTTTTTATTTTATTTCCTTTTCATAAAATCGTAAAAAAAAAAAAAAATACCTCTCGCTGTCTTAGGACAGAATACAAATGAGTTTTTCAGGTTTTCATTCAAATCTATAAATTGTAAATATTGTACATTTGTGAATAAGATTTATTTTTGTTAGTAGTTAGAAATTTAATTTCTTAGAGTTAGCATAGTATTAGATAGTAGATTAGAATAGTTAGATTTGTTTAGTTTGTTTTAATAGTTATTTTTAGTTAGATTAGTTAATTTATAGTTTTCTTTTTGTTTTCTTAGGACCTTAGATCGGCCAACGGAGCCGCTAAACCCGTCAGGGTGGGTTATCCCAAACATATTGGGTTATTTAGACAACCCCGGACCAGATCCACTCTCCCAGTTGACAGACGGTCAATTTCGTCCATCAACAAGGTTGTTATAGGTTATTGATACAGGTTGACAATGGTAGTGGTTGATTCAGTGACAATGACAAGTTGTCTACATTTGGCATTTATATTTCAGGGTGGTCAGACTGGCCAAGGACAGGTGGTTGTAGCCACCTTCCGGTTGTAGGCGGAGAACATAGGGGGTTGTAGCCTCCTTCTGGTTTTAGCCAGAGAATTGGGGATTTGGATCTTCCCTTAGGTTGTAGCATGAGAAACTAGGGGGTTGGACCCTCCTTCCAATTGCAGTTGGAAAAAAAGGAAGTTGGTGCTTCCAATGAATGTAATTCTTCAAGACATATAAGAAAAATCATTCTGTGGTTTTATCCCTCTCTGGGTTTCCACGTAAAAACACTAGTGTACTATGTATGTGTATAATTTTTCATTTGTTCATTGTTTATTTACTCTGCAAATATTGGATGGTAATGCTACATTGATATAACACTTTCCTTTTTTGGAGAAAAAGAATTAGATTGCTCTATTACTGATTCACCCCACCTCTCAGTAATCCAACAGTCTACATATATACCTAAAATGATATGGATCATCACTATGTTTAATGAATGTGGAATAAATAAATAAACATGAGAAATATTGTATTTAACATGTAAATAATGAAATAAAAGAGTAAAAATTGTTTTTAATTTTTAAGGGAAAATAATAAAGGGAACAAATTGGCGGGAAATTTTGGAGGGGAAAATTTGAGGGGGAAATTTTGGAGGGAATATTTTGGGGTGAAATGTTCGGGAATATTTTGGGAGGGAAATTTTGGGGAAATTTTTTTTTTAGGGGGGGGAGGGGGATTTTGGAGGGAATTTTTTTTTTGGGGGGCGGGGTGGGATTTAGAGGGAAAATATCATTATGCAAGTTATAATAATGTCATTGGGAGGGTGAGCATTTGTATCATTCTATGTTCTTATAGAGAAGGGATGGCTTTGTCGGATAAAGAAGATTTTATTTCTAAGACATCAACAAATTGTTCACATACATCTTCACTTGGGACTAGGAAATGGGATAGGAATGCTTGTAATGCAAATGAGGTGTCGTATTTTTCATCTATTCATAATTTTGATCATAGTGCAAGAAATTTATTCAACATTTTCTTCATGAAAGTCCTAAATCAAAGGACTTTAAAGGCACTGATGATGAAGAGGAGGAATATGATGGTGAAAAATCTATTCAATGGTTTAATAGTAATAAAAATAATAAAAATGTAGGTCAAAGTGGAGACTATGATCAACGTTTAAATGATTGGGATGAAAAATTTTCTCCAAGTGAGGAGTTTCAAGGTACCGATAAATATTTCCAAGGCACTAATGAATATGATGGAGAATTTCCCTCAAGCCGAAATTTTAAAAGCAGTGAAGATGATTATGACAATGGTGAACACTTTCCCGAGTGGGGAATTTCCTCCAAGTGAGGATTTTGAAGTATTGATGAAGATTTTCCTCCAAGTGAGGATTTCCAAGGCACGAATGAGGATGATGAAGAATCCCCCCCAAGTGGGGATTTTAAAAGTATTGATGACAATTATGGCAATCTTGGACAGCCTTTCCCGAATGAGTAATTTAAAAGTAGTAATGTTGGTGATGATGATTTTCCTCCAAGTGAGGATTTTCAAGGTACTAATGAGAATAATGAAGATTTTCCTTCGAGTGAGGATTTTCAATCCAGTAATGAAGATGATGAAGAATATATCTCAAGTGGAGATTTTCAAAGTTGTGAAGATGATTACACCATTGGTGGTCACTCTTTTCCAAGTGAAAAATTAAAAGGAAACAATGTTGATGATGTTGATTTTCCTCCAAGTGAGGATTTTCAAGATACTAATGAAGATTTTCAAGGCACTAAGCAAGATGGTGAAAAATTTTACTCAAGTGAGGATTTTGAAAGAAATTAAGATGATTATGTCAATGGTGGACACAATTTTGATGATGACTTTCCTCCAAATGATTATGTTAATGATGATGTTCTCAATCATTAAGTTGTAACAAATAAAGGTGATCGACATTCTCTAGTTTAGTCTCCTGACAATGTTTTGTTTGATATTCCTTCTAGTGATAAGGAAAATCCTTCTAGTGAGGATGATGAAATAGTGGAGACATTGTGAAGAAACATTGTGTATAGGACCGGGACTAGACCTTTTTATATCAATCCAAATCATTCTAGTTATACAAGGTCTAGGAAAGAATTTTTCATTAAATCAATTTCCATAAGTGAATGTTGTCAAAATAATTGTTTGAAAAGAATGGACTAAATGTATTCCTTGAAATAAAAGGAAGACATATTTGTCAATGAATAAGAGCATGAAAAACTAATATTTGATGGGGGTGCATGATATCCACCAATACAGGATATGATTATTGCATTGGGAATATTTTTCTTTGCAGAAAGGATTTCAAAAAAAATCACTCAATTGGAAATCTTCGTCTATCAAGAATCCAGACAAGGTTGGAAAAATATCCTTCATTTTATTCAAAGGTACATCATTGACAAGAGAGTGGGCCATTGAAAAACACTAAATTTTCATGGATGCGTGATTTCTTTTCCAAACATGGTGTATTCCAGATAGAGACACAATACATATTCCAGATAATTTCTAAAGGAGGGAAAACTACAACTTGTACAAAGGATATGTTTAATATGTTGAAGGAAATGGTAATTTTATTATATATGCATATTTTACGAGAATATGTAAGAAACAATTCAACAATGTCTATATTCCTAAGAAGTCAAGGATGGGGATTTGTAGTATATGTGATACTCTTAAATCAAGAAGAAATAAATCTAAAGGGGCAGAAAGAGGTATGTATTTACTATTTTTTTTTTAAATTGAATAGTTATCAACTACGAAAATAAATGATCAATATTTTCATTTTATGTCATGTGTATATTCCATAGTCAAAGCACTTCAAGAACATCGGAATCAATAATCAAGTTAAAGGAAAAAATTGTACAAACATCGAAAGAAATTTTATGATGGTCCAAAAAAATATTTAGGTATGATAATTGATGGCATGGACCAGAAGAAAACACTTCTACCACATTTTGTTCATACACCCAAAAACTTACAAGAAGAGAATTGTATTCAGTTTCACTTGGTTGGTTGTATGGTTTTCAATGGAAAAATGTGTCAAAGGGTTTACTTCACAGCTCCAAATATTCATAATGATGCAAATATGACCATCACCATAATTCATCATGTTCTCACTCACTGGTCTGGAAATATTCCTCAAGTTCTCTATCTACAGTTGGATAACACTAGTCGTGAAAATAAAAATCAAATTGTGTTTGGATATATAAGCATGCTTGTTGAAATGAGAATCTTTCAAAAGGTGAAAGTTGGTTTCCTTCTTGTTGGAATCACTCATGATCATATTGATCAAATGTTCAATCATTTTTCAGTAACATTGAAGAGGAAAAATGTTGGAATCCTACCATCATTGATTGAATGTATAAAGAAATCATACATTCCAAAGCCTGTTTTCATATATTAGAAGAAACTATTGACATGTGAAGATTTATTCAAGGATCACACCATGTAGAAAAATGTATTGAGCAACATAATGACATTAGCTTCCAACATCAATCTTGTTTCAAAAAAATTGATAGGAAAACACTTATATGGGGAAAGCAGTATTCGACTACTACAGAATGGGGGCCTTCATCAGGTTTATCATTTTTGAAGTTCATTCCACGTCATCCAACATTTGCATCAAAGTTATTATTTTTACAACCAGTTGTTGAAATCCATGATGCACGGAGGCATAATAGAGATGTAGATTATTCTGAATGCCTAGAAGAAATAAAAAATTCCATTAAGGATACATATGATTACTTTGATGTTGTTAATTCTATATGGTGGGAGTCTTTTTTCAATAGTCAAAGTGAAATAATTTCAAGCTCAACAAATGAAGATACAATGTTGAAGACTCCATTTCATTGGCCACAAAATATGCCAAATGAATCTAAAGAAACAAACATTGTTGAAGTTCCACAAGAATCTCAAGGTGTTATTGAGTTTACACAAGCAGATGAAAGAGAAATGTATATTGGTTCGCGAAGGTCACGTGCACAGCATGAAGCCATGGAAGACCTTTACAAGGGTTCATTACAAGATATTAAGGAGAGTAGCATGATTGTGGTTTTAGTGACTGAAGATCCATATGGTTATCAATTATGGATTGGAAAAGTTATAAATATTGAGAAAGAAAATGATGATGTTATTGCAATTGAAGTGTATTGGTATGCAAAAAGTACACATACATTCAATGGTGTGTACAAGCTAGAGATGGTGGTTGAGAAACATGTCAATAGATAGAAAAATAGAAAGGGTCAAAATACAACTCGTCATCGCACTATCCTCTTAAAATTAGATAATGTTGACATACGTGTTTATGAATTCAATTTGACAAAGAGAGGAACTCTTTGCTCCAAGACAACAGATATTATCAAGAGGTTGTTGCCACAATAAATAAATGCAATATAGAATCCTATTGAACCTAGTCGTTGTTGGAAATACTAGAACAACTGAGAGGGGGGGGGGGTGAATCAGTTGTTTATGAGCTTCAACAATTTTATGCCTTTTAAATAATTATTAAGATTTCTTCATGTGTCATCAATCAATCATACAGCATACGGACAGTAAGAGTAAAGATCATCAGTCACACATAAAGTACACACAGAGATATATTTTCACGAGGAAACCCATAAAGGGAGAAAACCTCTTCTTCTTCGAAAGGATAGGCAGTCTTTTTCTGTTCTGTACATCATTTACAATTGAGCACCAACTCAATGTGAGGCTGCTACCTCTGTTTTACAAGATGCAACTTGTTTGAGATCTCCAACTCTCTGATTTCTCTAGCACCCACTAGAAGGAAGCACCAACTCCCTGAAAACTCCAGCACCAACTGGATGGAAGCACCAACTTCCAGTTACACAGGCTCCAACCGCATAACAGAGAACATTTGTTCTCCCTAGCACCACCCTGCCACCCTAGTTTCTCTGGCTGCAACCAGATGGAAGCTACAACTTCCTGTGTTCAAGTACCCACTTGAAATTCTGAGGACAACAGTCCTCCCGAGCACCTCCCAACCTCCCTAGAATATCAATGATTAAATAAACATTCAACTTTACAGATAAGTCAGTTCATACCAATTTTACTTTGTTCTGTAAACCATCTCTTCTGTTGCTTGCTCTATCTTTCTGCTCAGCTCTTTCGTTCTGCTCTGCTTCTGTTCTGCTCTATCATTATGCTCTGCTTCTGTTCTGCTCTATCGTTATCCTCTGCTTCTGTTCTGTTCTATCGTTAAATTTCATGCGCAGCATCTTCTCCTTTCTCCTTTCTAATTGTTTCGTTCTTTTTCCATTCAGAACAGCAAAAAAAAAATTCAGTCTCCCCATTTTCTTTTATACACCATTCCTTAACGATTCCACTTCCCCTTCCAATGGGAAATCCGAGGACATCTGTCTTGGAAACTGAAACGCTAACAAATTCGTCATCATAAGTCCGTTTCACTTAATAGATTCATAACTGAAGCGTTAATGTGTGAGGAACAACAGCAACCCTCCGATCAATGCTTGATCCAACGGTTCAGATCCCATCAGGATTTCACTCATCGCGAATTCGGCATTCTCAATGTCGATGTGCACAAGTACTCGGAACCCCCGATCCTCCGATTCCCGATATGCTCATTTCCCGAGCTTTAGCCCCTTCCGGCTACACAAGGGTCCATGTGACCGTCTATCATGTGACTGTCACCATACCTCTCGTCGGGGTTTCGGGGTTTCGCACTTCCTGATGTCGAGAGTTTCTCACCTCTCCAATCCCTGATTACTGATGCGCCCCTTTCCACGCGCTAGCCCTGCTGGCTATAGGCCTTGGCCCCATAAGACCGTCAACACATGACCTCGGTCAAACCTCTCATCGGGGATTCGGCGTTTTCGATGTCACTATGCACATGCCTTCGGGATTCCCGATCCCCGATTTCCCGATGACGGAGATCAACAGTCCAGATCTCATTCTTAATCCAACGGCTGTGATTACATCGCAAAATCGCATATCGCGATTTTGGAGTTTCTGTTGCAGTGTGTTCTTGACATATCGAAGTCCCGATTGTCGATGCCTCTGCTGACGTCACACATGATTCGGCACGTGTTAGATCCTTCCACGTGTCACTCTGATTCGTGAATTGCATGAGCCTGAAGTGTTAGATCTACCTGACACCTGTCATTCTCTGGTTGTGCCACGTGTCCCTGGGTGACGTGGTCTACTGTCGTGAGTTGGATCAACGGTCTAGATCTCATGTTGATCTGACGGTGCAGATTCAGTCGGGATTTCGCATATCGCGAAATCGAAATTTTCGATGCATTGTATTCTCTGCATATTGAAACCCCGATCCCCGAAACTCCGATGAGGCCTCCTGGCTGCCACGCGTCCATACGAATGAATGGTCCAGATCCCTGCTTGATTTAACGACTGCGATCAAATCGCGATTTCGGGTTTTTCGTTGTCGAGTGAACTTTGCATATTGAAATCCCGATCCCCGAATCTCCGATGGCTTATCTCCCTCGCAACTTCTGCAGATCTGACTGTTGTCGTCCTTTCGGGAAATTTGGATGGGATCCAACGGTCACTGGATCTCTGTCTTCCTTCTTCTCTGTAAACTCTTGCTGCACGTTTTTTCTTCAATGTTGTTCCTCCTGAGCTTTTATCCTTCTTATCCTGCCATCTCCACTGTTGCCATTAATGACAACAACCATCAACATGTATTCGTTGCTTGTTCAATATTTGCCAACAATCTCCCCCTTTGGCATTGATGGAAACACTTGCATTCAGACTCAACACTCCTCTGCATTCTTCCATTCAGACTCTCCTCTGCATTTGGCCAATCAGGTCTGTTCCTGAAACA
>ML777695.1:457799-504183 GCA_009831015.1 Picea engelmannii | reverse complement strand
GCATTCATCCCCTTAGCATTAAAGATAAATTCTAACTTATCATCCCTGTTGGCTAGCACAACAGGCTTTGTATATCCAGTCTCTACTACATCCCAAACATCAGCACCCAAGGCCATTAAATATGTTCTCATTCTAATCTTCCATAAGGCAAAATTTGTTCCATAAAACAGAGGGGGCTTGGACGCTGAAGTCCCTTCATGACTTGTCATGTTTAAGCTTACAGATCTACCTTTAAATAAAAGGAACCGGCTCTGATACCAATTGTTGGAAATACTAGAACAACTGAGAGGGGGGGGTGAATCAGTTGTTTATGAGCTTAAACAAATTTATGCCTTTTAAATAATTATTAAGATTTCTTCATGTTTCATCAATCAATCATACAGCATATGGACAGTAAGAGTAAAGATCATCAGTCACACATAAAGTACACACAGAGACAGATTTTCACGAGGAAACCCATAAAGAGAGAAAACCTCTTCTTCTTCGAAATGATAGGCAGTCTTTTTCTGTTCTGTACATCATTTACAATTGAGCACCAACTCAATGTGAGGATGATACCTCTATTTTACAAGATGCAACTTGTTTGAGAGCTCCAACTCTTTGATTTCTATAGCACCCACTAGAAGGAAGCACCAACTCCCTGAAAACTCCAGCACCAACTGGATGGAAGCACCAACTTCCAGTTACACAGGCTCCAACCTGCATAACAGAGAACATCTGTTCTCCCTAGCACCACCCTGCCACCCTAGTTTCTCTGGCTGCAACCAGATGGAAGCTACAACTTCCTATGTTCAAGCACCCACTTGAACTTCTGAGGACAACAGTCCTCCCGAGCACCTCCCAACCTCCCTAGAATATCAATGATTAAATAAACATTCAACTTTACAGATAAGTCAGTTCATACCAATTTTACTTTGTTCTGTAAACCATGTCTTCTGCTGCTTTCTCTATCTTTCTGCTCTGCTTCTGCTCAGCTCTTTCGTTCTGCTCTGCTTCTGTTCTACTCTATCATTCTGCTTTTCTTTTGTTCTTCTCTATCGTTATCCTCTGCTTCTGTTCTGCTCTATCGTTAAATTTCATGCGCAGCATCTTCTGCTTTATCCTTTCTAACTGTTTCGTTCTTTTTCCATTCAGAACAGCAAAAAAAAATTCAGTCTCCCCATTTTCTTTTATACACCATTCCTTAACGATTCCACTTCCCCTTCCAATGGGAAATCCGAGGACATATGTCTTGGCAACTGAAACGCTAACAAATTCGTCATCATAAGTCCGTTTCACTTAACAGATTCATAACTGAAGCGTTAATGTGTGAGGAACAACAGCAACCCTTCGATCAATGCTTGATCCAACGGTTCAGATCCCATCGGGATTTCACTCATCACGAATTCGGCATTCTCAATGTCGATGTGCACAAGTACTCGGAACCCCCGATTCTCCAATTCCCAATATGCTCCTTTCCCGAGCTTTAGCCCCTTCCGGCTACACAAGGGTCCATGTGACCGTCTATCATGTGACTGTCACCATACCTCTCGTCGGGGTTTCGGGGTTTCGCACTTCCTGATGTCAAGAGTTTCTCACCTCTCCAATCCCTGATTACTGATGCGCCCCTTTCCACGTGCTAGCCCTGCTGGCTATAGGCCTTGGCCCCATAAGACCGTCAACACATGACCTCGGTCAAACCTCTCATCGGGGATTCGGCGTTTTCGATGTCACTATGCACATGCCTCCGGGATTCCCGATCCCCGATTTCCCGATGATGGAGATCAACGGTCCAGATCTCATTCTTAATCCAATGGTTGTGATTACATCGCAAAATCGCATATCGCGATTTCGGAGTTTCTGTTGCAGTGTGTTCTTGACATATCGAAGTCCCGATTGCCGATGCCTCTGCTGGCGTCACACGTGATTTGGCACGTGTTAGATCCTGCCACGTGTCACTCTGATTCGTGAATTGCATGAGCCTGAAGTGTTAGATCTACCTGACACCTGTCATTCTCTGGTTGTGCCACATGTCCCTGGGTGACGTGGTCTAAAGTCGTGAGTTGGATCAACGGTCTAGATCTCATGTTGATCTGACGGTGCAAATTCAGTCGGGATTTCGCATATCGCGAAATCAGAATTTTCAATGCATTGTATTCTCTGCATATTGAAACCCCGATCCCCGAAACTCCGATGAGGCCTCCTGGCTGCCACGTGTCCATACAAATGAACGGTCCAGATCCCTGCTTGATTTAACGGCTGCGATCAAATCGCGAAATCGCGTATCGCGATTTCGGGTTTTTCGTTGTCGAGTGAACTTTGCATATTGAAATCCTGATCCCCAAATATCTGATGGCTTATCTCCCTCACAACTTCTACAGATCTTACAGTTGTCATCCTTTCGGGAAATTTGGATGGGATCCAACGGTCACTGGATCTCTGTCTTCCTTCTTCTCTGTAAACTCTTGCTGTGCACGTTTTCTTCAATGTTGTTCCTCCTGAGCTTTTATTCTTCTTATCCCGCCATCTCCACTGTTGCCATTAATGACAACAACCATCAACATGTATTCGTTGCTTGTTCAATATTTTCCAACAGTCGTAGATATGAAATGAATTTGACATCTGAAATGTTGGGCATGCTTGTAGACTCAGATGGTGCATTCATCGACAATGGAGAAGATTATGGATCATCTACATATTCATCCAATCATTCATATGAAGAAAATGTAGACTCTGATGGTATTTTAGAAACCATGAGTCAATCTGAATAAGTGTATGAAACATTTTATGTATTTTTTATCCATATGATGTTTGTATGGTAACTAGAAATGAGCATTGAACTTACATATGATCTTACATGAAGTTATGAATATTTTTGTATGTTTTTATTATGGATAATATAATAAAATTTCTTATCTCATATATTTTGAATATAGACAATATAACAATACTTTTAAGAAATAATTTATGTTTCATTCAATGTAACTTGTATTTACATTTTTTATTAAAAGTTAAAAATAAAAATAAAAGTGACGTTGAATTTTTAAAGTATATTGTGATATTTTCATGGAATGTTGTATTACCTTGTGCTTTGAGTGATAATAAGATTTAAAAATTAAACATTTAAGGGTTGATTTTATGATTTTGTTTACAGTAATGATATGTTCTTTTACCACTTTATAAAAATGTGTCATTTTCATACCCTAATTTTGGAATGGGTGCTACCAGTAGTAGTACTTTTCAATTTGATGGTTGATTTTGAGGTTTTGATTTTTATGGTACCTATTTCTAAAAATAAGATTTCAAATTATCTAAAATTTTAAAGTTTTGAAAAAAAAATTCAAAAACATCTTTTTTTTAGGTGTTGATTTTAAGGTTTTTCTGAGCTACTATCTAAGTTTTAAAGGCCATGTTTGAAAAAAGTTGTGATTTTGACCTTGTTTAAAAAAATGATGCTACCAGTAGCACCACTTTTTTATTTGGGGGTTGATTTTGATGTTTTTTATGAAAAAATATGGGTTTTTTGGGCTAGAGTTCTCGTTTTGAGGTAACAGATCTCATTAAGTCAGTAAATTTGTTGGTATTATCCTTGATAGATCTATGGGGAGATCTGTTTTGGATGTAGGTTGCAGAATTAAGTGTTTCACCGTATAATCTCTCTGGAAGTGACTTTGTATGTAGCATGCAATATGCCATCTCTTTTAGATATCTATTTTTCTGCTCAACAAATCCATTTGTTGTAGAGCATAGGGAACCGTGTGCTGCAACTAAATCTCGGACTCATGACTAAGATTTTGTATCTCATGGGTGGCATACTTTCCTTCATTATATGTTCGAAGGAATTTTATCTTCTTTCCTGACTATTTTTCAACAAGGGATTTGAAATCTTTAAGGTGTTTAAAGACCTCTATTTTTTTTATGAGAAAGAAAATCCATATGAAGTGTGAGAAATCATCAACCAAAATGAGCATGTACCTTTATTTACTAATTGATGGATGTGTAAAAGGTTCCATGATGTCACTATCGATCAAATATAAAGGAAAGGAAGCCTTCTGAGTCTTTCCTTTGTCGTATTTCTCTTGAGGGTGTTTTCCAAGAACACATCCCTCAAAAATTCCTTTGGAGAAGTGGATGTCGGGTAGACTATCGACCATTCCCTACTTGATAATTTGTTGCATATATATGAAATTTAAATGCTTGAACTTTTTTGTTCCATATCCAACTTCTTTCATCAACAAGGGTAAGCAATAATGCAGAATCTGGTTCAATAAATTCAAAAAATGTGTAGAGTCTGGATTGATGATTTACCTCACCTGTAGCAACCCTGGAATTGGTTTGCATGTCATAGATATCCATTGCATCAGGTGTGAATATGAATCTCTTTTTGGTGTTGAAGTATGTCATCTAATACACGGAGAGAAGATTAACGTAAAGTTTGGGAACATGTAGCACATTCTCGAAGCTTCCATTTGTGAGTTCAATTCTTCCTTTGTTGGTGACCTCGACTGGAGAGTTTTCCCCCATCAGAATAGGAGGACCTTTGCATGCATCCAATGAAGAGTGGAATTATTTTGTGGCTTCCATGTGGTGTGATGCACCTGAATCTATGATCCAAGCATCGGAAGAGGATTTGATGGCAATCAAAGCATGGCTAGAATTGTATTTCTTGGGATTTTGATATTCTGGCTTCTTCTTCTTGGAACCCTCAGGGATGCAATATCCAAGGTTCTTTTGTTGAATAATTTGGGCCATTTGATCTATCTATTTATGCATACATCATATTCTGAATGGAATCATTTATGGAAGTAAGTGCATTTCTCCCCTTTTCTTTCCTTTCCACCTTTGGATCCGGAGGCATCGTTGAGGGGTTTTGAGTACCCTTCCTTCTTTGGATTTGCATGTGCTTTCATTTTGTATTTGTCTTTATATTTTTGATATTGATGACCACTTCCATCTTGCACAGTAAGTGCATAAACTTTTGGGCTTTTGATTTTTCCCATGTTGATGAGCTTGTTCTGCTCTTGTGTCAAAGACTCGATAAAGTCCTCAAGAGATGGCATCTTCCAGGTGTCTCCAAAGGAGAATCTAAATGAATGAAATGTGGATACAAAAACTGAGTATTATGGACCAAGTTTTGAGATAATGGTGAGAACAATTTGTTTCTCTTCCTTAGGTTTATCAACCCCGCAAGCCTTGAGTTGCGACAACAAATCCTTATATTTGGTAAAGAAATATTGGAGATTATTGAATCTTTTTGCATCCAATGTGAGCAATTCCACCTCAAGCATGTGTCCCCTCATCTCATCCTATTTTCCAAAAATCCCTTCCATGGTGGTCTAGGCTTCATTGGGGATTTTACAGGAGGATATGTGAAACAAGAGTTCAGGAGAAATGAAACTGCAAATTGTTTTGAATGCTTGATCCATTCAATTTAGATACTTGGATTTTAATATGGATAAAAAAAAATATGTCTCTATGTTCATGGTTAACCCGTACAATCCTATGAATCGAAGATGCAATATCATCTTCTCCTTCCATGCAAAGAAATTGTAAGAATGAATTCTTTTGAAAAATCCATTTTTTCGTTGTCTTCAATCTTTGGTACCTGGAAAAATAATTTGGTGTGTCTTTTCCCTAGAAATTTGTCGGCTCTGATACCATGTAAATGTGTTGAAACTACACAGAATATATCTAGCTAGGAATTGACATACATAGTTGCAGAGAAAATATGAGAAAAGAGAATCAGGAAAGAAAGAATGGAAGAATTATCATGAACCAAATGAATGAATGATAATTTACACATGATATACTTTGTATAAATCAACCAATGCACACTGGAGGAGAACCCAATGCACCATAGTGGTGTTCTAGAGAGATCTAGACACACATCAGCAATTACGAGGGTAAATTGCCACCTAGTGTAGTCTCTCGAGCAGTTACGGGAGTGAACTGCCACCTAATCTGACTTAATTAGTCTATCAGTCTTCAGTTAACTCACTGAAACAAAGTGAAGTGAGGAGGATATTAGGGAATCATGAGTAATGCACTAGTCTGGTGATGATCCTAAGGACAATGCACATTATCCGGTGATGATCTCAATGCTACATGGGGATAATACCAATGTGGCATCTAGACTCCACTCAACTGATCAAACGGAAGTGTGAATTGAAGAGAATATTTTCCTAGAAGGTATATTCTCCCTAAAATATAGGAGACTGAATAATGACTAATAAACATAGGTAAAACCTTAGGAAAAAGAAATCCTAGGTGTGTGTGAAGTGTATCCAACACATGGGATCAAAGTCGGTGGTTTAAAACCTTGACCTATTATCTGCAAACATTACTGCATCAGATTTTTCAACCCCACAAGCCTTGAGTTGCGACAATAAATCCTTATATTTGGTAAAGAAATCTTGGATATTGTCGAAGGTTTTTGGATCCAATGTGAGAAATTCCACCTAGAGAATGTGTCCCCTCATCTTGTCCTGATTTCCAAAAATCCTTTCCATGGTAGTCCAGGCTTCATTAGGGGTTTTACGTGAGGATATGTGAAAGAAGAGTTCAAGAGAAATGAGACTTCAAATAGTTTCAAACGCTTCATCCATTTGATTCAGATACTTGGATTTTTCTATGGTTGATGTGGGTACAGTATCTGTGTCCATGGTTCACTTGTATAATCCTCCTCCTCGAATATGCGTCGTCATCTTTTCCTTCCATGCAAAGAAATTGTACGGTGTAAGAATGAATTATTATGGAAACTCCATTTTTTTGTTGTCTTCAATCTTTGGTACCTAGAAAAATAATCCGATGTGTCTTTTTCCTAGAAATCTATCAACTCTGATACCATGTAAATGTGTTGAACCTACACAAAATATATCTATCTAGAAAATGACATACACAGTTTGCAGAGAAAATATGAGAAAAGAGAAGGAGGAGAGAAAGAATGGAAGAATTATAATTAACCAAATGAATGAATGATAATTTGCACATGATACACTCTGTATAACTCAAATAATGTGCATTGGAGGAGAATCCAATGCACCATAGTGGTGTTTTAGAGTGATCTGGACACACACCAATATTTACAAGGGTAAAATTCCAGCTAGTCTAGTCTCTTAGGAAGTTACGGAAGTGAACTGCCACCTAGTCTGAGTTAACTAGTCTCTCAGTCTTCAATTAACTCACTGAAACAAAGTGAAGTGAGGAGGAGAAAAATGAATCATGAGTAATGCGCTAGTTTGGTGATAATCCCAAGGAAAATGTACATTATTTTATGATGATCCCAATGTTTCATGGTGATAAAACCAATGTGGCATCTAGACTCCACTCAACTGATCAAGCTAAAGTGTGAACTAAAGAGAATATTCTCCTAGACGAATATTCTCCCTAGACTATGGGAGATTGGATAATGACTAGTAAACATAGGGAAAACATTAGGAAAAATAATTTCTATGTGTGTGAAGGAAATTTTATGACTCATAGAAGACATAAATGGAGTCAATTTTTGGTTATGGGTACTTGAAAATGCGCATGAAGCGAAAGAAGACACCTACAACATATAGGGATAAATTGGGAAAAATAGTCAAAACTTCTCTAGACCATAACTTTGAGCTTGGAGCTTGGATTTGAGAAAATGAATGGTCAATGGAAAGGTTTTTAGGAGGAGAATACATATATCCACCCAAAATTTTGAATTGGGGACTAAAATTTCTCAAAACGTAATAAAAGATATTTCTGAAGCAGTTAAAGAGGGGAAATTGCAACTTGTAAATGTTGTAAAGTTTGGCTCAAAAATCAAAATAAAGCAGGGGTACATCCATTGGAGAGTTGTTTCAAAGAATAATATATTTAGGGAATCATATTTTGATTTAGGTCATTGTATTATTCATAAGTTGAAGTGAAGAATAGCATGTAATCTAATTAATAAATATTTTGCAATATGCTTAATTCTAATAGAAATTATTGTATGCACATTCATATAGAATTAGAGATACAGAAAAGAAGAATTTAGTTCCTACATGAGAACTAGAGATATGGAGGATTCTCAACGTTCTTACAACCATGAAGAAGAAATTACAGGTCTGCATGTAAGCATGGGTAATGTTGAGACGGATTCTAATGGAAGAAGACATAGGCAAGAGCATGTAACTATGAGAAGCCTGGAAAGAGAAGTGCATAGCTATAGAGTAGATAATTAAAGGATAATGAAATATCAATAGGAGATACTAAAAATCTTGAATATGCCACAAAACCAAGTAATCTAATTAATAAATATTTTTCAATATTCTTAATTCTAATAGCAATTATTGCATGCACATTCTTAGAGAATTAGAGATATAGAAAAGAAGAATTTATTTCCTACATGAGAACTAGAGATATGGAGGATTCTCAAGGTTATTACAGCCATGAAGAAGAAATTACAAGTATGCATGTAATCATGGGTAATGTTGAGACTAATTCTAATGGAATAAGAGATAGGCAAGAGCCTATAACTATGAGAAGCCTGCAAAGAGAAGTGCATAGTTATAGAGTAGATAATGAAATCTCAATAGGAGATACTAAAAATCTTGAATATGTCGTAGAACCAAGTCAACAAAGATTCAGGTACAAAGAAAGAAGTTATTTCCAGGAAATTAGAAACATATAGACCTCATGATACGAGAGATGATCATGAAGGATCTAGATGGTCAAGGAGTGTTAGTAGGAATCAACATCATCATTCCCTAGGGAACTCAACCAGGAGAGAATATTAAAGTTCAAGGTCAAAAAGAAGCCCAAGTATGTCTCCATTCATACATCATAGAAGGAGACATGGGCCAAATAGCTTGCAAGGGGAACTGATGAAAATTAAGCCACCCTATTTTGATGTAGAGTACAAGAATGGAGAAGACGCGAAAGCATGGTTGTTGGGAATGAGAAAATATTTCCAGGTACATAATTACTCATCCAATGCAGAAGCTATAATTGCAACCTAACACATTCAAGGAAAGGAATCTATGTGGTGGGATCATTTGAAGCGGGTTAGCATCTTGATGAGAAGAGAATGTTTTGGAAGAAATTCAAGAAATACTTCCAATAGTAGTACTTTTCATAGCAATATTATGAAAAGAATATGCAAGAGTCCTTTTAACTCAGACTTGGGAACATGATCATGGATGAATATGAGAGAAATTTCTTGGAACTTCTCAGGTATTTGAGATTCATTTGGGATGCGAAAGTCGCAATTCAAAGGTTCTTGAGTGGATTCCCATCCTTCTACAAGGATAAAATTCAAATTGATGGACCCGAGAATTTAAAAGAAGCCATAAGAAAGACCAAGTATTGTATGATCAAAATAGAGTAAGGCCAATTTTTAAAAAGGCTTTGGATGAAAAGAAGAAAGGTAATATGGATCAAAGGAAGAAAGGATTCAAGACACCTTTCATAAGGAATAGATATTAAGAATATCAGCAAAAGGGAAACCATATCAAGGTGATCATAATATGACAAAAGTATTGGGAAAGAGGCCAAGACAACAACCCATAAAGTGTTGGGGATGTGAAGGATATCAGATGTATAAATATTATCCCCACCAAGGAGATAATATGAATAATTTTCATAGCATCAAGCAAGAGGAGACAATAGAGGATGTGGGAAAAAGTATTCCAAGGATCTATGCAGCCTTGGCCAATAGACAAGCAGACTATCAATCCCACATGATTGAAGTGGAAGGTAATATTTATAATCATCCCATAGATATTTTAATTGATTCTGGAGCTAGTCATATCTATATAGATCCAAATCTAGTTGAAATATTTAAATTGAATAAATTTAAGAATGAAAAGTCTTAGTTAGTTAAGCTAGCTACCAGAACCAAGAGAATAATTAATGAGCTTGTTAAAGAATTCCCTATAAACATGAATGGAACTAACACTAAGTAATATTTGAACATCATACCACTAGGGTCTTATGACTACTTTATTGGAATGGATTCTCTAGAAAAACATCATGATGTTTTAGATTGTTATAATAAGGTTTTCACATGTCTTGATGAAGAAGGGAATGAAAGTACAGTGAAAGGTATTACAAGTCCTATATTTGTCTGAGATATTTCAACATTGTAGTTAAAAGGAAGTTTTAGAAAAGGGTGTTAGATATATGCAGCCCATATGGAAGAGCCAAGTCTTAAATATTATCCAGTCTTGAGTAATTTTTGACATGTTTGAGGAGTTGTCAGGATTGTCACCAAAGAAGGATATATATTTTTTTATTGACTTAATGCTTGGATCTACCTCAGTATCCAATAATCCTTATAAAATGAGCACACCAGAGTTAAAATAACTGCAAATTCACCTAGAAGAGTTGTTAAACAAAGGGTAAATACGCCCAAGTATTTCTCCTTAGGGAGCCCCAATTATTTTTTTCAAGAAGAACTATGGAATGTTTAGGTTATGTATTGACTTCAAGGATCCTAGTGTAGATTGTCTAGAAAAAACTCTAATATGTGGTTCTGGAACTCTAGCTTCCCAAAATGGAGTCTTGGATTCTTATATTTTGTTTTCTTCAAAATTGACAAAAAATTGTGAGTACTCCTCCTGCATGGTTTCTTCATCCTCCCAATTATGTATTTAGGACTGTGTCAAGTCCATTGAACCTTTACCAGGATGATAGCTTTGTTTTTTAGCACCTTGACTTTACTTTCTAGGATGTGCACTCGTTCCACCCAAAAATTTCCTTCGTGCTCCACCTAGATTACAGCGCAATCAATTATGTGGTTAGGGTTAGGAACATATTTATTTAATAATGTCACATGCAATACATTATGCACTCTCATATATGAAGGAAATGCTATCATGTATTCAAATGGCCCTATCTTTCTAATATTTCAAAAGGCCCACAACATCTTGCTGCCAGCTTTGGGAAGCAACCCAATCTTAGAGAACTTATATGTTATTTCACTTTTAAATGCATGTTTCCCCACCTTAAAATATATGAAAACCTTGTTCTTATATGCATAAATTTTCTTCCTATCATGTGCATCCTTTAAATTATTCATGATATTTTTCATCTACTCTTCCATTTCTTCTAACAAATCTAGATCAATAACTTTATTTATGCTAAGTTATCCCAACTCACTAGTTTGTTACACTTCCTTCCATACAAAGCTTCAAACAGACTCATTTTCAATTATGCATGGTACCCATTATTGTAAGAAAATTCAACTAAATGAATATAGTCCTCCCACTTGGATGGATGTTACACCACATACATTCTAATCATGTATTCAATTATTTTTTTAGTCCTCTCTGTTTTCCCATCTCATTATGGGTTATATGTTGTACTAAGATTTAAATTTGTCCCAAAGCCTTTGAACAAACCCTTCCAAAAATTGGATCCAAACTTTGGGTCTCTCAGATCTATATGAAAATATTTCCTTAGGCACTCCATGTAGCCTAGAAACTTCTTTCATGTTGATCTCTGTAATATTTTTTTCCTTGTAAGTAGTCTTTACTGGGATGAAATTTGCAACTTTAGTCAATGTTTCCACCACTAACATGATGTAATCATGTTACTTCATTGGTCTAGGAAGCTTTATAATAAAATAAATTGTAACTACTTTCCACTTCCATTCTAGAATGGGAAATGGATGTAACAGCCAAGCTAGATGTCTATGCTTGGTATTCACCTTCTAGCACTCTAGACACTTGGTTATATAATTAGCCACTTCTTTCTTCATTCTGAGCCAAAAGTATTGGCTCCTCGGTGCTATAATGGAATTTTGGTATCTTGGGTTTCCAACGTAGGGTACATTATACAACTCCCTCGTCAATGTATTTTCCATCTCACTGGAGTTCGACACATATACCTTGCCTTGATACACGATAAAGCCATCTTCCTTTATTTTGAAATCCTTAAATATATATTCTAAATCACCCTATTGCAATGTGCCTCTTGTTTACAAGTAACATTGATCTAATTTTCCTTTTTCTAAAAAAATTTCTTTGAGGTCGGTCTTGTACATGATAATGGATACAATATGCACCTCATGCACCCTTTTGTTGAGTGCATCAACCACCTGATTCTCTTTTCCTTTGATGTGTTTAATTTTGAATTCATAGTGACTTAAAAATTCGAGCCATCTAGTTTTTCTGACATTTAATGTGGGTTGTGCAAATAAATGTTTCATACCATAGTGGTTTATCCTTAGCTCAAATTTCCTCCCCATGAGGTAATGTCTCTAAATTTTCAACACATGAATAATGGATGCTAATTCTAGATCATGGGTAGCATAATTCCTCTCATGCCCTTTTAAGTTTTGAGACTAATAGCATACCACATGATCCTTTTGTTTATGGAATCCATCGATCCCTTCCTTGCACACAAAAATATCTATATCGAGGTCTACAATCTTCAATATTGGTGCACTGGTCAAAGTTTCTTTCATATTTTGAGATCTTTCTTCACATTCGAAAGTCCAATCAAATTTCACTCCCTTCTTTTGCAAAGAAGTAATTGGGCTTGCAATCTTTGAAAAACATTTTATAAATATTCAATAATACCCTGCAAGACCCATGAATGATATGAATTTTGTAACATTTCTTGGTGTTGGCCATACACTAATGGTTTCTATCTTCTTGGGATCAACTTCTATCTCATCTGTTGAAATAATATGCCCCAAGTAATGAATCTTATTTTGATAAAAAAAATTGCACTTACATAGATTGGCATACAATTTGTGCTCTCTTAAAACTTGCAACACCATTCTTAAATGTTGTTCATGATCCTCCTCTATATTTTATTAGATGATTATATCATACAAGAACACAATTACAAACTTTTACAGGCATTCCCTGAACACTCCATTCATAAGGCACATGAAAACAACTGAGGCAATTGATAGCCCAAATGGCACTACCATGAATTCATAATTCTCATGTCTTGTCCTGAATATTGTCTTATTAATATCTTCTTCCTTTATCCTCACTTGATGATAGCCTAATCTCAAGTCAATCTTGGAAAATATTATTGCACCTTTTACCTTATCAAATAAATCATCAATCCTTGGCAAGGGATACTTTTTCTTTATGGTGACCTTATTTAGCTATTTGAAATCAATACATAGCCTTAAGGTTCCATATTTATTTTTCACAAAAATAACTGGGGCATCCGAAGATGACACAATTGGACATATATACCTCTTCTTTAACAGTTCTTCAAGATGCATCTACATCTCCTTCAACTCATGTGTGCCCATTCTATAAGGATTCTTGAACATGGGGGTAGCTCCTGGCACCAAATCAATAGAGAAATCAATGTCTTTCTTTGGTGGAAACCCTGGAATATCCCTAAATACATCTTCAAAATATTTCAAGAATAGATGGTCTTCAATCATTTTCATTTTATCTTTGGCTACCTCTTCTATATGAGCTACAAAAATATGTCATCCCTTCCTGAAACTATTTTTCAGCTACATAGTTGAAACTTCTCTAACAACTACAGCTCTTGGAATGACTTGAACCTTGTCTTCTTTCCCTTGATCATCAAGATAAGTGATTGTCTTGTTGTAACAGTCTAGGACAACATGGTATTTTTCTAACCAATCCATACCAATAAAAAAATCAAATGAACCTAATGCTATGATGTTTACATCCACCTTTGTTTTGATCCCATTCATGTCTATTGGACAATCCTTGACCAACTCACTAATTTTCCTCTAATCCCTCGTGGCTAATTGAACCAACCAATATTTCTTATTCTTACTCCTTGGTAAGTGAAATATTTCAATAGTGTTATATTTTATGTAACTATGGCTAGCTCCAAAATCAATTAAAATTGTTATGGGATGGTTATCAATATTTCCTTCCACTTCAATCATGGGGGACCGATACTCTGCTTGTTTGATATCCAAGGATGCATAAATCCTTGGAATGTTTCCTCTCATATATTCCAATATTTTATCCTATTGAATATTGTGTACAGTCCTCATTCTTTCACCTTTGTGAGAGCAGTCCCTATACAAGTGATATCCCTCACATCCCCAACACTTCATGGGTTGTTTTCTTGTCCTTTTCCCAAATGAATCTACCCTACTGAGCTCATTTTGGGATGACTGTCCTGTTGATTTTCTTGGGAGTTATTTCTTTAAAACTGTGGCGTAAAATATTTCTTCATTTGCTCCTTTTTACCCTTCATGTTGTCATTCCAAGATTTTTGGAAGGTTATCCTTCCTATTCTCTACTCATAAATATGCTTTTCTTTCCTTATGGCCTTCTCCAAAGCCTTGGGGTTATCATAGTATATATTTTCATTGTAGAAGGAGGGTAATCCACTCATAAATATTTTGATTTTGACCTTATCATCCTTTATGAATCCCACATACTTCAACAAATAAAACAATCTCTTCTCATATTCATCCATTGTCATGCTTCCCAACATGAGTTCAAAGAAATATTTCATCTTCCTTTCATAGTAATGCTCTGACAAATATTTCTCTTGTAAATATCCTTTGAAATACCTACATGAGACCTTCTTCTCGTCAAGGTGATTGGCTTGTTTAAGATGATCCGACCACGTAGATTCCTTTCCTTGCAAGTGGTAGGTTTCAATTCTTGTTTCTACCCTTGAGGGGTAATCATGCATCTATAAATATCTCTTCATTTCCAACAGCCACTCCTTGACCTCTTCTCCCTTTTTATGCTCACCATTAAAATTTGGTGGCTTGATTTTCCTTGAGTTCACCTTGTAAAATGTCTAACTCAGGCATTCTCCTCTACCACCTAATAGGAGACACACCTTAGTTGCTCCCTAGCCTTGAAATCAATCAAGCTATTCTAGTGGATTTCTTTAGGGAATGATGATGACTACTCATACTTTTTTATTTTTTTTCATTCCCATGATCATCCCTTTTGTTTTGGGATTTGGATGTTATCACTTTTCTAGCACTAGTTTCTTTATTTATGTCAAATTATTTATTGGCTTTCCTCTGCAGCATATTCATAATCTATAGTATCTCCTCCTAATATTTCATAATATTCTCATTATCTTCCCTATAGCTCTACACTTTTCCCTACAGGATTCTCATAGTAGTAGGCTCCTTCCTACCTCTTCTTCCATTAGACTATGTCTCAGCATTTCCGATGCTCACATGTAGCCTTATGATTTCCTCTTCGTGGTTGTAGGACCTCTTCGTGGCTATAGGACCCTTACGCATCCTCCATGAATGTATCTCTCATACAAGAACCAAATTACCCTCCTACACCTCTAATTTTTGCAAGAAAATGTGCATGAAATTAAATTTCTATTAGACAATACACACACATAGAGTTTAAGAGAAACAATGCACAAACTTTTTGCTCTTTATTTCCAACAATCATCTTCTTTTGTGTTGACTGTAACGTCTTCTACTTAGATCAATTTTTGGGTTTGATATTTGTCTTCCCCTCCTAATAATCTTTCCAACGACTATTTTTTTTCCCAAATATAAGCTCTAAGTTGAAAGTTATGGTCTATGGAAGTTTAGAATATTTCTCGTTTTTACCCTTTACTAATATAGGTGCCTTATTTTCCATCCTACACAATTTTAGGTACCCATATTCCAAATTTAGTTCCATGGTTGTCTTCTATGGTCCATGGATTTTCCACAAACTACTCTTGTTCCCCAAATGAACCTCTGAGCAAGGATTTATTCCCTTTGGAAGTGAACTGACACTTAATTTGTGCCTTGTACTATTTTAGATTTAACTTTCTTATACTAGATATGTTTTGTGGTCACAATATCTCATTAGAAATCTCTTGTTGAGCTCTTTCATTTTAAGCAATAGAGACCTTGTGTACCAAAGGTGCACATAGTTCTCTTGATTTCGACTACCTAAAAATGTTGTTTAGGGCCTCAAAAATCCTATGCAAGTTTATGGCCTTTGAACATTTCGAATTTTCATAGGAAATTGACTGATTTATTATTATAACATTATTTTAATATGACTCATATCAATGGTTATCTGAAAGCTCAGTTCTCCGATGGAATCGAAATACAATCACAGGAGCATGCAAGTTTTGCAAAGCTCTGAAGGTCGGAGCAAATCCTGGTTGTCGGAGTCAGGTGCATGTGGCTATAAATATAGTGTGGTTCAGGGTTTGGAACTTAGGAATATCTGAGGAGTGTTTTTCTTCAGGTCGATAGCTCCCAAAGGCCAGAGTAGATCTTGACCACCCATTGTAGAGTGCACGTGGACCGTTGATTAGAGTTCTCTGTGTGTTCATATTTCGGAACTCCAGAAGGAAGTGTGGTTCAAAGGCGAGGAAACCTTCGAAAACTGAAGTTATGAAGTGACATGAACCATTGATTTGAGAATACATCAAGATCCCTCCTTTCTGGTGGATCCAGACTGTAGTCAACACTTCGGCGAAGTCTTACTTTAGGAGGACGACGATGCCATGACTTTAAACTCCCCAAATGTTGGAGCTACGAATAAACGTGAACTGTAGATATAGAGACCCTTCTAGATCTCTCCTGACCGTCAGATCTAGACCATGGTCAGCCCAACATTCACCACTCTGAGAGTAAGGAGGAATTCACACCATGAACTCCCCAAACACCAAAGTTACGAAGTAACGGAGGCATAGATCTAGGGGTTATGTTGACACACCTTGATCGTAGAATCGAAGGGCTTCAAAGGTTATCAGTATGGGGTGACGTGGCACGTTGATGTCACCTAGGGTGAGGTGGACACTCATTTGATGTGATAGGTGTCACCTGGATTCGTACATTTCACAGACCCTATGGGCCCATTAACACGTGACACGTGTTACCCACTGAAGGAGACATGTGGAGAGATTCTAGGTTCCTTCGAAAATTTGGGAGTTCAAAACTATGAGAGACTTGGGATGTTAGAAAGTATTCTCCCAAAAGGGATGAAATTTGGAGCTACGTGGAAATACCTCAGGATTTTTGGAATTTGAGACTCCGAAGGACATGTGCATCGAAGAGAAACAGGATGTTCAGCGCCAAAGCACTGAACGTCGAATTCCCCGCTAGACGGTTTGTTAGACGAGGATTAATCCCATTTGTTCGATTGGTTTATGGATGGACCTTCCTTGCGAGACATAGGAACCTAGAGATGGTATGAATGATATGAGCCCATGTGGCCCTCAACCAATGAATGCCCAAAGAATTTTGAGAAGCCATAACTTGTAAACCAGAGGTCAGTTTAGAGCATGGTAGCAATCGTTAAAAACCTACGGGCAAGTAGAAGAGAATGAATCATCTCAGAGATATGATTCAATATGATTTGAGTCAGTAAAAATTGTGATGCCCCATCCCTAGAAAGGGCACTCAGGGGTCGGGTGTGTTACAAATTGGTATCAAAGCATGGAAACAACACTTGGATTACTTGGGCTCATGAAATATTTAAGTAATTTTTATTTCTTAAAAAACTTTAAGGGAAAGCGAACCCTTCCCTACCCTATCTAGCAGAAAATGATTCAAACCCACGCCTGGACGGGCCAGGGAACAGTCATAAGACTAGTTTACCAAGGCTAAGATGAGCATGTTGAGAATATTACTGCAGTACAGAAATTATCTGCATAAGTTCCTTGAGGAAAAAGGATGGAGATAATGGTAATGAAAAAGGATGCATATCAACCTCAAATACTTTATATTCTGAAAATAGGGTTACAAAGCATAGTCAAGATTGTTCCTGGAGTAGTTCTCTTGAAATTTCCAAAAATATATAGTTTATTACATATTCTTGAAATTGTAAATGTGATTTTCTTAAAGACTGGGATTGGGGCTCCTGAGGACCATAAAGAAAATAAATACATGAAATAATATTTTAGAAAGAAGATGGTGGGTGGTGGAAAGATCAACAACACCTGGAAAGAAAAACAAAGGAGTTATCAGTCTTCGGTTAAACCTTTCTAGTGAAAGAGGTGGAATAATTGGGTGAAAGACTTGATAAAGAAAGAAGAATGTGATCAGTGAAAACTTACTATGATGGGTGTTCCTCTTTTCATTTTCCCATTGATGTCCTTTTATCATTTTCATCAACAGTTAAAGTAACCATCTCAACTGCTTCTTGTCCTTCATTTCTTAGTTTATCAATAGACTTCTCGAACCATTCTTCGTTGTATATTTTCATAGGTGCCACATTGATTTCATGTCATATTTTAATATTGAACAACTCACCCTCCAAGTCATGGAGATCAATGGAAATGCCATGTAATGTTTCTTCAATATCCTGATTTTTTACGGAATAATATACTAGCCAGTTATCTAAGGCAATCTCATCATATTCAATTATGCCATAGAATTTTTCAAATGAAAATCCTTTAAAAACCAAGACAAAGTTTTTGAAAACTTCATAAAAATGCAGGGAAGCTTTGTGCCTTCATAACGCTTAGTACCAAAAGGTCACAGGGTCGAATTCACAATTCACCTTTTTGCATATATATAATTTAGGAAATTGACAACAATGTGCTATCACGAAAACCAAATAAGAAGACATAAATAATTTATTACCCTTTATATATTGAGACAATTGGGAAGAGATTTCAATGAAATCATCTTCCCCCAATCGAAAATGGCCTGCTCCTTGACGGTAAAATATAAGATGTAAAGAATCATACGGGAAATGCTAGCAGTATTTGCTTGGCCCGTAACTCTGGTAAATAACCAGGCAATTTACCGAAATGGGTTTTTGAACAAGTTGAAGTGTAGTCAGGTAATATCCTCAGGGATGGAAATGGGATTATCCAAGAATTATGGTAACAGATCCAGGGCGTTGTCGTGTTTTTTCAAAAATTCTTTGCAATCTTCACCTTTGAAGGTGAGCGTTGGCACTGGGAGTCTCAGCATCTTACAAAATACTTGAGACAAAAGAATGATGGGAGAATGGTCCTGAAGTGGAATTATCTACTGGCTTAGTATGTATTTTTCAACGCACCAGGAAACCAATTCCTTGTAGTCAAAAACTTTGGGAACACAACCTGCACGCGCGATTTCGAACATCCAAATTACTTCCTTCTGAGCAGAAGGGGATGAATAATAAGAGTATGCTTTAGACCACTGAAAATTCAAATGCTCTCATCCAAAAATGTTCAAGGTATCTCCACATAACTGTTGTTGAGTTTTTGCTGCCGTATGTTGATGACAGTGTTCTTTTGATCCAGATAATCTTAGAAATGGGCGCTTGAGAGATAATATATAATCTTTCGTAAACCATGCTTTAATGTAGTTTAATGAGGAAGTTCCTTGATACCTTTTCCTATTAATGGCAATCTTTATGGGACCTGCATAATGAGTTATTAGCATTAAACCATACTAAATGTGAATTGGGAAAAGTGCAAAGGTGGCGAGAACAAACAAGAGTGAAATAGGATTTGAGACTTTTGTGAACACGCCAACCTACAAATGAAAAAGGTCAAAAATTGGCTTAGTGATCCAGGTGGATATTGGTGGCCACCCACCTATTCCAACTAGCTCTTCTTGATTGTTTTTTAGTTTAGCATGTTATTTTGTACTTCTTTGTAATTGTGGGTTCTACACTTTCGGGGTTGTCTGAATTCCTACACATCTTCTAGGTGGATACTGGTGGACTCCCATATAATCCAACTGGCTTTATTTGTATGTTTTCATGTCATCACATCGTGTTGTACTTTCAGGGTCGTTTTGGGGCCCCACACATTTTTTTGGCTTGTCATAGTCAAACTATAGACAAAGTTAGTGTTTGGCAATGTAATGTGTAGTTCTATGAAATACCTTTCCAACGGGCTATCACACACCTAAAACAGACGTTGTATGCAAAAATTACGACCCCGAGAAGTGGAGGTACCAACTTACCCATAAGGGCCCACATAAATGTTGGCGTTTCACCTCCTAGGGTTAGGTTTTTGGATGTTTAGGGTTTTGGAATTCATGAGTAATATCAGAAAGGCCTCTGGAGCCTCATTTCAATCACTATGCTCAAACGGATGTGTGTAGAAGCCACATATCTTCTTAGAGATATCTACCACCATTTGAGCAAGTGTTTCAGTTCAACAGTTTTATAGTTTCAACCTCTTTCATTTATTCAATAGAATATATTGTAGGAATCTCTCACACGACCAAGGAATGAAATGATGGACAACTTTACACAGAGCCTTCGAAGGTTTCCCACAGGAGAAGCATATTCATCAAGCAATCATGCAACCCCCTTCAAGGTATAGGTAAATTTTGATATTTCATTACTTGAAGGACTGATAGATGCAGATGTTGTAGATAAATGGTTGAATCTACTCGAAGGGTATTTTTTAGTCCACAATTTTTCTGGTAGGGAAAATATTACTTTTGCACTCCACAAGGTCATCCCCCATGTTAAGGATGGGTGGGATACTTACTCTGAGCAAAGGGCCATAGAGGAATCAACAATATTTGTGGTTTCCCCTACATGGGATTCCTTCGGGGATGCCATTAAAGAAAATACTACCCCGTTGGAAGCTATGAGGACCAGTACACCTCATGAACCACCCTGCGTCAATAAAGGGACCAAAAAGTACCAGATTTTACCAATAATTTTGATACTGTGTGCACCAAATTGGGTATCAAAGACTCTGAGCGACATCTGGTGCTCAAATATCAAGGTTGTTTGCATAGATACATTCAAATAGAAATGGTGTTTCTAGACATCGCCTCATCGAGTACGGATTATAGATATGTTGTCAAGATCAAGAAGAAATTTAAACAGAAGAGGCAAGAGTTTGGATCTGCAAACTCCTCATAGCCAAAGTAGGGCAAAGGCATCCCCAAACCACATGGCAAGGAAAAAAGAAAAGATGAATACTTTCAGGACAACTAGTCCAAGCCATAGAAAATAAGGGCAATGAAAATACAAAGAAGGACAGAGGGAAATGGTGTGAATACCATAAAATCCCTTGTCACAACACTAATTAATGTTTCTCCAAGCAGCAAATTGTGGTTGAGTTGAAGGTGTCTGAGTCTGAGGCAGATTCTGACTTTGAATAAAATATAGAAGGAGGGAAGCGGATTATCGATGTTGAACCCATTGCCACTATCACTACCAAAAAATTCCATCCAAGTGAGCTAGAAGAACCAGAGGAAGGGGAACACATTTTTCACACAAAGATATGGGTAAATGGGGCTCCTCTTCACTTCATTGTCGATAGCGGCAGTCAAAATAACCTGATATCAACATAGGTCATCAAGTGATTGGACTCGTGAATGACACTACACCCGCAACCCTACACCATCGGCTGGATTTTCCAAGGAAGAGATCTCCATGTCAGCCAACAATTTTGTCTGCCCTATGGCATCAAGCCTTTGAAAGATGAGGTATTGTGTGATATTTCTCCCCTTGAAGTTTGTGATATTCTTTTAGGAAAACCATATTTTTGGAAGCGTCATGCTTTGTATGAGTCTAGACCTCGCAGTGTTATTATTACTTTGGGTAGAAAATTGTACAGGATACCAAAGGTAGTGCCTCCTACCACTATTTCTTTAATATCTGCTAAGAAATGCAATAAGGTCATTTCACAAACTAGAAATTTTGTCTTCTTTGTGATCTGTGCTCACAGTAAGAAAAAAAAATTCACCATATCCATGGTCTCTACACAGAGCCTCTCTTTGCAGCAGAATCAAGTGGATGGGATCGTGGAAGAGTACAGAGACATATTCGCCTCACCAACCAGGGTACCGATGCACTACCAAGTCAAGCATCTAATTGATCTAACCCTCGATGCACCTCTACCTAATGGACCAGTCTATCATCTCTCGCTAATAGAAAATGACGAAATCAAGCATCATATCCAATAGATTCTTCAAAAGGGGCACATCAAACCCATCTCATCCCTTTGAGGAAGCCTAATTGTACTGGTGCAGAAGAACGATGGGACCTATAAACCCTTCATTGATTACAGAGCATTAAACAAAATCACAATCAAGAACCGATACCCAATTCCCAGGATTGATGACCTTATTGACCAACTTAAGGGAGAAACGTTCTTTTGAAACATTGACCTAAATTTTGGCTACCATGAGATTCCCATCAAACCAACTGATGTATGGAAGACAACCTTCAAATCCAAATAAGGTCTCTTTGAATGGTTGGTCATGCCCTTTGGCTTAACAAATGCACTAGCCACTTTCATGAGATTGATGGATGATGTATTGGGATAGTGCCACTATCGATCCAACAGTAAGATAAAGATGATGGTTTCTACCAATAAATTAGGATCATGAAAATCGGGAGCATGCCCAAAATGTACCACAATGGGATCGAGCAATGTGTGCAGAAGACTTCTTTGCATTGGTAGGCTAAAAATACTTCTGAGCCATTATTCAATATAATCTACTCTTGGCTGCCCCAGAGTGTTGCTATCTTCAATCAAATGAGAAATTTATTTCTTTAAAACATTCTCTTTTTCTTCTTTTTCCACATTCAAAATTATTGCTTCATTGGCAATGTCTTGGTAATGTTCTTCTTCTATGCAATGGCTATCTTCTTTATTCTCAAAATTGTTTTCTTCCACCAATTCTTCTTGCTACAAGTTCTCTTGTGATGTTTCATCATCTATTACAAGGATAAAAAAAATTTGTATATTTGGTGGAGGCTTCTCAATTTCATTCTAAAATTTTTTGCTTGAAATATCTTCATATGGAGAATATAGGAGGTTGAAATTTTCTTCTTGTAATTTGGAAGTTTCATCTTCGTCTTCAACAACATGACTTGAATTAAGAATTTCATCCACTCTTTGATTAGATTCTTCTTCAAAATTAGGCATTTTTTTATGTTGCTTCCATATGGGAGAGGATGGGTGGCAAGTAACATTTAAAACATCAACAAAAACATATGAATGCACCCTTGGGATGAAATTTTCTGCAAATGAAGCTTCTAACACATCCCATCTAGTAATGGAGTTAGGCATTAATGAACTATACCATTCAAGAGAATCCTCTTGTAGAGTTTGTAGGAATAATCTACATGTAAAATTGTCTTCAGTGAGGTTGAAATCATAGCATGTACCTTTAAAATTAATCAAGTGTTGCTTGGCATCTTCTGAAGCATCCCCAAAGAATGTAGAAAAAAAATTCAATAGGAATATTAGGTATTTGAAAGTATATTTCTGGTAGATTTAAAGGGGTATAATAAAATCATCTCCTTCTTTGAGTATTTCTCCCTTTTGTTGAGTCTTTCAAAGCCATTGATGGGATTGATGAAGAATATAAAGAAGCATTATGACATGATGAAACCCTTCATTTTGAATTTTTCCAGGGAGTTCATTCTCCCAAATATTTGGTGCTTATCGTTTCTTTTTGATATTACAAAAAAGGTGAGCCATGCTTACAATAAGAAACAATTTTCTTGAATCTTCTTCTCGAAACTTTGAGCCATGGAGATTTCTAGTTCCTCAAATATATTGAAAATAAATCGTCCCCAGTGGAGTCACCAACAATGTTGACGCTTGAATCTGTTAGGACCAAAATGACAACTTCACGAGGATGTAAATGTCCCTTTGCTTTATAGAGGTGGTACTCCTCTTTAGATTTTCTTGAGATTTTTAAAATATTCAAAATGTGGGACTTGACAGAAGTCTGTTATAGTAATTCAAAGAAACAGAAAAATTACAATAAGGTAAAAGGAAAATGTTTTTGTTTTCTTTTAAAGGAAAGTTCCTAAGAAAGGACCAGGAACCACACGAATTCACACATTTAAAGAAAATAAGAAAAATTTCCTCACATCCATCATAGTTTAAGATAGATATTTCTGATCACATAAAAATAAAAAGAATATGATCTGCATGCACAAGAGAACTTTAAAAGAGTGGATACATGGGAAGCTCAAATAAATATAATGATAGATCAACCTCAAATACTTTATATTTTGAAAACAGGGTTACAAAGCACAGTCGAGATTGTTCCCGAAGTAGTTTTCTTGAAATTTCCAAAAATATATAGTTTATTACATATTCTTGAAATTGTAAATGCATTTGTCATAAAGACTAGTATTGGGGCTCCCATGGACCATAAAGAAAATAAATACAAGAAATAATATTTTAGAAAGAAGACAGTGGGCGATGGAAAGATCAGCAAGACCTGGTAAGAAGAACAAAGGAGTTATCAGTCTTTGATTAAACATTTCTAGTGAAAGAGGTGGAATAACTGGGTGAAAGACTTGATAAAGAAAGAAAAATGTGATCATTGTAAACTTACTATGATGGTATCTCCTCTGTTCATTTTCTCATTGATGTCCTTTTATCATTTTCATCAACGGTTAGAGGAACCGTCTCAACTACTTCTTGTCCTTCATTTGTTAGTTTATCGATAGCCTTCTTGAATCATTCTTTGATTTAGCTTTTCATAGATGCCACATTGATTTGATGTCAGATTTTAATATTGAACAACTCACCCTCCAAGTCACGAAGATCAATGGAAATTCCATGTAATATTTCTTCAATATCCTGATTTTTTATGGAGTAATCTACTATCCAGTTATCTAAGGTGTTCTCATCATATTAAATTATGGCATAGAATTTTTCAAATGACAATCCTTTAAAAACCAAGACAAATTCATTGAAAACTTCGTAAAAATGCAGAGAATCTTTGTGCCTCCATAATGCTTGGTACCAAAAGGTCACAGGGTCGAATTCACAATTCACATATTTGCATATATATGATTTAGGAAACTGACAGCAATGTGCTATCGTGAAAACCAAATAAGAATACATAAAGAATTTCTTATCCTTTATATATTGAGACAATTGGGAAGAAATTTAAATGGAAATCAACTTCCCCCAATCGAAAATGGCCTTCTCCTTGACAGTAAAACATAAGATGTAAAGAATCATATGGGAAATCCTAGCGGTATTTTCTTGGCCTGTAACTCTGCTAAATAACCATGAAATTTCTCAAAATGGGTTTCTGAACAAGATGACTTGTATTCTTGTAATATCCTCAAGGATGGCAGTGGGATTCTCCAAGAATTATGGTAAGAGATCTAGGTCGTTGTCGTGTTTTTTCAAAAATTCTATGTAATATTCACCTTTGGAGGTGAGCATTGGCTCTGGGAGTCTCAACATCTTACGAAATACTTGAGGTGAAAGAATAATAGGAGAATGGTCCTAGAGTGGAATTATCCACTGGCTTCATATGCATTTCTTAGCGCACTAGGAAACCAATTCCTGGCAGTCAAAAACATTGGGAACACAACCTACACGCGTGATTCTGGACGTCCAAATTACTTCCTTTTGAATAGAAGGGGATGAATAAAAAGAGTATGCTCCAAACCATTGAAAATTTTGATCCACTCATACAAAAATGTTCAAGGTATCTCCATAGAATTGTTGTTGAGTTGTTTCTGCCATAAGTTGACAAGAGTGTTCTTATGATCCAGATCATCTTAGAAACGAGTGCTTGAGAGATAATATATAATCTTCTGCAAATCATGCTTTAATGTGGTTTAATGAGGAATTTCCTCAAGCCCTTAACATTAAACCATAATAAATGTGCATTGGGAAAATCATGAAGGTGGTGGGGGTGGACAGGTGTGAAATAGGATTTGAGACTTTTGTGAACCTGCCAACCTAGGAACCTGCCAACCCACAAATGCAGAAGTTCAAAAATTGGCTAAGTGTTGTGAGGTGGTCAGACGGACTCAACATAGGAGAAATGAGATACTTGGAAGCTCGAGGAGTCGCGGGGTCAAAATGTAGATCATGGATCTTTTGGATGAAAAATGTATATCACGGAACATGTGATAAGAGAGTTTGACCCCGCCAACATGGGAACCTGCAATTGCAGAAATGGCTAAGTATGGGATAATGTGGCGGTATGACGGACTCGATATGTGAGGATGTGAATTGGAGATGAGGATTGGAAAATCCTCCAACCCAGGAACCTATCGTTTTGGAAAAATGAATAAGTATAAAACTAGAAAGGGATAATAGAAGGGAAAAAGGAAAAGGGGAAATTGGGTAAGTATAGAAGAGGGAAAAGAAGGGGAGAAAATAAATTGGGAAACTAGAAAAGGGGAGGGAAATTTCGGAAGCGGGAATTGATCTCAACAACAGGCTCCAACTATGGGATGATGAACCCCTGTGGGTTGTCAAGAATCCAAAATCTCAAGACCAGTTACCTTCTCCATTGGGCTATGGAGTCATCTTCAATTTGAGCTCTTGTAATTATTCTTCTTTCATGGAGTTATCTTCAATATAAAAAATTCCTTATTGTGCAAAACTGGACTGAATAAACAAAATATGTACATACATGATCTACCTACCCTAACTTACTTGAAATAAAGGGGAACCCTAGGTGTAGGCAGATTTCCAATGGAGCCATTCGAGCATCCTATTGACCTGTGAAATGGGCTCCAACAATAAGAGAAATATGGGGGTTTCTACCAATAAATCAGGAGCATGCCCAAAATGTACCATAATGGGATCGAGCAATGTGTGCAGAAAACTTGTTTGCATTGGTGGGATGACAATACTTTTGAACCAATATTCAATATAATCTACTCTTGGCTGCCCCAGAGTGTTGCTATCTTCAATCAAATGAGAAATTTATTTCTTGAAAATAATCTTTTTTTCTTCTTTTTCCACATTCAAAATTATTGTTTCATTGGCGATGTCTTGACAATGTTCTTCTTCTATGTAATGGCTTTCTTCTTTATTCTCAAAATTGTTTTCTTCCGCCCATTCGTCTTGTTGCAAGTTCTCTTGTGATGTTTCATCATCTATTACAAGAATGAAATATTCACGTATATTTGGTGGAGGCTTCTCAATTTCATTCTCAAATTTGTTGCTTGAAATATCTTCATATGGAGTATATAGGAGGCTGAAATTTTCTTCTTGTAAAATGGAAGCTTAATCTTCATCTTCAACATCATGACCTGACTTAAGAATTTCATCCACTCTTTGATTAGATTCTTCTTCGAAATTAGGCATTTCATTTTCTTGCTTCCATATGGGAGAGGATGGGTGGGAATAAACTTTTAAAACATCAGCAAAAACATATGAATGCACCTTTGGAATGAACTTTTCTGCAACTGAAGCTTATAACACATCCCAGTTAGTAATGGAGTTAGGCATTAATGAACTATACCATTCAAGAGAATCCTCTCGTAGATTTTGTACGAATAATCTGCATGTAACATTGTCTTCAGTGAGGTTGAAATCCTAACATGTACCTTTAAAATTAATCGAGTGTTGCTCGGAATATTCTTAAGCATCCCCAAAGAATGTAGAAAAAATTTCAATAGGAATATTGGACATTTGAAAGTCTATTTATGGAAGATTTAAAGGGATATTATAAAATCGTCTCCTTTTCTGAGTATTTCTCCTTTTTGTTGAATCTTGCAAATCCATTGATGGGCTTGATGAAGAATATAAAGAAGCATTATGACATGAATGAAACCCTTCATTTTAAATTTTTCTAGGGAGTTCATTCTCCCGAATCTTTGGTGCTTCTCATTTATTTTTGATATTACAAAAAAGGTGAGCCATGCTTACAATAAGCAGCAAATTTGTTGAATCTTCTTCTCAAAACTTTGAGCCATGGAGATTTTTGGTTCCTCAAATATATTGAAAATAAATCGTCCCCTGTGGAGTCACCAAAAATGTTGACGCTTGAATCCATTATGAACGAAATGACAACCTCACGAGGATGTAAATCCCCCTACGTTTTTATAGAGGTGGTACTCCTCTTTAGATTTTCTTGAGATTTTTAAAATATTCAAAATGTGGGACTTGACAGAAGTTCATTATAGTAATTCAAAGAAAAAAAAAATTACAATAAGGCAAAAGGAAAATGTTTTTGTTTTCTTTTAAAGGAAAGTTCTTGAGAAAGGACCAGGAACCGCACACATTCACACATTTAAAGAAAATAAGAAAAATTTCCTCACATCCATCATAGTTTAAGATAAAGATTTTTTATCACATAAAAATAAGAAGAATATGATTTGCATGCACATGATAAATTTAACAAAGTGGATACATGGACAACTCAAATGAAGATAATGATAGATCAACCTCAAATAATTTATATTCTGAAAAGAGGGTTATAAATCACTGTCGATATTGTTCCTGAAGTAGTTCTCTTCAAATTTCCAAAAACATATAGTTTATTACATGTTCTTGAAATTGTAAATGTGTTTGTCTTAAAGACTGGGATTAGGTCTCCCACGGACCATAAAGAAAATAAATACAAGAAATAAGATTTTAGAAAGAAGATGGTGGGCGGTGGAAAGATTAACAAGACCTAGTAATAAGAACAAAGGAGTTATCAGTCTTCGGTTAAACCTTTCTAGTGAAAGAGGTGGAATAACTGGGTGAAAGACTTGATAAATAAAGAAGAATGTGATCAGCATAAAATTAATATGATGGTCTCTCCTTTGTTCATTTGCTCGTTGATGTCCTTTTATCATTTTCATCAACGGTTACAGGAACCGTCTCAACTGCTTCTTGTCCTTCATTTGTTAGTTTATCTATAGCCTTCTTGAACCATTCTTCGATGCATATTTTCATAAGTGACACGTTGATTTCATGCCAGACTTTAATATTGAATAGCTCACCCTTAAGGTCATGAAGATTAAAGGAAATACCATGTAACATTCCTTCAATATCTTGATTTTTTACGAAGTAATCTACTAGACAATTATCTAAGGCGTTGTCATCATATTCAATTATACCATAGAATTTTTCAAATGATAATCCTTTAAAAACTGAGACAAAGTCATTAAAAAATTCATAAAAATGCAGGGAATCTTTGTGCCTCCATAACGCTTGGTACCAAAATGTCACAGGGTTGAATTCACAATTCACCTTTTTGCATATAGATAATTTAGGAAACTGACAACAATGTGCTATCGCAAAAACCAAATAAGAAGACATAAAGAATTTATTATCCTTTATATATTAAAACAGTTGGGAAGAGATTTCAATGGAAATCAACTTCCCCAATCGAAAATGGCCTGCTCCTTGACTGTAAAATGTAATATGTAAAGAATCATATGGGAAATGATTGCAATATTTTCTTGGCTTGTAACTCGGGTAAATAACCAGGCAATTTCCTGAAATGGGTTTTTGAATAAGATGACCTGCAGTCCGGTAATATCCTCAGGGATGGAAATGATATTATTCAAGAATTGTTGTAAGAGATCTAGGTCGTTTTCATTTTTTCTTAAAAAGTCTCTGCCATCTTCACCTTTGAAGGTGTGTGTTGGCTCTGGGAGTCTCAGCATGTTACGAAATACTTGAGGTGAAAGAATGACGTGAGAATGGTCTTGGAGTGTAATTATCCACTCGATTTGTATGCATTTCTCAGCTCACCAGGAAACCAATTCGTTGCAGTCAAAAATTCTGGCAACACAACCTACAAGCGCGATTTCGGATGTCCAAAATACTTCCTTCTGAGTAAAAGGGGATGAATAATAAGAGTATGTTCTAGACGATGAAAAATTATGATCCTCATATCCAAAAATGTTCAAGGTATATCCATAGAACTATTGTTGAGTTGTTGCTTCCATAAGTTGAAGAGAGTGTTCTTTTGATCCAAATAATATTAGAAACGGACGCTTGAGAGATAATATTTAATCTTCCACAAATCATTCTTTAATGTGGTTTAATGAGGAAGTTCCCTGAGCCCTTCGCCTATTAATGACAATATTTATGGGACCTACATAATGAGTTATTACCATTAAACCATACTAAATGTGCATTGGGAAAATTGAAAAGGTGGTGGTGACAGACAAGAGTGAAATAGGATTTGAGACTTTTGAGAACCCGCTAACCCAATAATGTAGAAGGTCAAAAATTGGTTAAGGGTTATTAGGCGGTCAGACGAACTCAACATAGGAGAAATGAGATACTTGGAAGCTTGAGGAATTTAGGGGTCAAAATGTATATCATGGATCTTTTGTATGTAAAATGTATATCACAGAACATGGGATATGAGAGTTTGACCCACCAACCTGGGAACCCGTGATTGCAGAAACAGCTAAGTATGGGATAATGTGGTGGTCAGACAAAATCGATATGTGAGGATGTGGATTGGAGATGAGTATTGGTGAGTCTTCCAACATGGGAATTGGTCATTCTGTAAAAACGACTAAGTATAAAACTAGAAATGGATAATAGAAGGGAAAAAGGAAAAGGGGAAATTGGGTAAGTATTGAAGAGGGAAAAGAAGGGGAGAAAGGAAATTGGGAAAATAGAAAAGGGGAGGGAAATTTTGGAAGCGGGAATTGATCTCAATAAAAGGATCCAACTATGGAATGATGACCCCCTGTGGGTTGTCAACAATCTAGAATATCAAGACCATTTACCTTCTCCATTGGGATATGGAGTCATCTTCAAATTGAACTCTTGTAATTCTTCTTCTTTCATGGAGTTATCTTCAATATAAAAATTGCCTTATTATGAAAAACTGAACTGAAGAAACAAAATATGTGCATACATGATCTACCTACCCTAACTTACTTGAAAGAAAGGAGAACCTTAGGTGTAGGCAGATTTCCAATGGAGCCATTAGAGAATCCTATTGACTTGTGAAATGGGCTCCAATAGTAAGAGAAAGATGGGGGTTTCTACCAATAAATTGGGAGCATGAAAATCATAAGCATGCCCAAAATGTACCTAAATGGGATCAAGCAATGTGTGCAGATGACTTTTTTGCATTGGCGAGCTGACAATAATTTCAAACCAATATTCAATATAATCTACTCTTGATTTCCCAGAGTGTTTCTATATTCAACCAAATGAGAAACTTATTTCTTGAAAACATTCTCTTTTTCTTATTTTTCCACATTAAAAATTATTGTTTCATTGGCGATGTCTTGGAAATGTTCTTCTTCTCTGCAATGGCTATCTTCTTTATTCTCAAAATTGGTTTATTCTGCCAATTCTTCTTGTTGCAAGTTCTCTTGTGATGTTTCACCATCTATGTTGGCATGTTTATAGGTAGAGTGTGCTTTTCATTGATGGCAAGAACAGTTGTGGCAATGGCGTGTTTACAGGCAAGAAAAGCAGCAATGAGGAAAGCAGGGAAAGCATAAGTTTAGGAGAAGAAGTGAACAGTATGAAAATAAAAGATCAGGAGGAATAATGTGAGTATGCAGATATCAAAGCTCAGAAGAGATAGCGCTTTTCACTTTCCAGAAGTGCAGTCGAGGTCCAAGAGAAGGACTCGTAGGAGGATCAAAGATCGAGAACTTTGAACACTTAGAAAATATTCTAAGTCAGAGAGATCAGAAAGCTTAGAAGGAAGAACAACAGTGGCCATTGGATCACCAATCCTGAATACCCGATGATTGTTACATCAGCGCCCATTGACCAGAGGAAGTACAGATGAGAAGTACAGATCTAATCCGTTGGATCTGAGCACTGAGGATCAACAGTCGTTGGATCCAGAAATAAATTCACGAAGGTTAAGCCATTGGACGAGCGTAGGAGAGAAGACTTGTCAAAGTCCTGAAGTCTCGAAGTAAGCAGGGACCGTCCATCATCAAGACTGACAGGTGGCACACGATCCTCAACTCCAGAGAAAATCACTACGAGGATTTTTCAGTTTGAGACTTGAAAAACCCGAAGTCCGGAGAGTCAGAGTAAACGACAGCCATCAGATCAGTTTGAAGTGGAAGGACAGGATAAGTCAGCAAAGTCGCATCACAGAAATATCGAGCCATCGATCTAAGTTCATGATGGATTAACAACATTCACTTTGGATCTAAATATGTGAGGAGGTTACACTCTAGAGAGCTTGAGATTTTAAATTCCCGAAATGTGAATTTTCGTCAGCCATTGGATCATTCCAAGTGGAAGGACAGGATACACCAGAAGAGCTACATCGCAGAAAGATCGAGCCATTGATCTAAGGTTCTGATCAACGAACAAGATTCACTTCGGATATAAATATATGAGGAGGTTACGCTCTGGAAAGTTTGAGATTGGAAAAACCCGAAGCCCGAAAATCTGAAATGAATAAGGACCATCAGATTTGGAGGACATACGAGGACTATTGGATCAGTGTTATTGGGCAGAAGACCACATTAGCAGATCACGTCAGCAAGGACATGTGGCACAATCAGACAATGACAAGTGTCAAGTTGATTTGGCACTTTGGGTATGTGCAAATCAAAAATTCTAGTGACACGTGGAAGCTACTAAGCTCATGACACGTCATCAAGTGACGTAAGTAAGTGACGTCATCCAGGGATTTTTACTTCGGGAGTTTTACCACTAGCAAATTCCCTAAGTCCCAAAGTCCTGAATGCTGAAGTCCCAAAGTGGATACGAGTCGTCCGATCTGAATATCACTTCGAATGCATTATCAACCATTGATCTAGTATAGTGGAAGCACAGTGTAAGTGAAAGTGTCAACCGAAAGCAAGAAGTTTCCACTGCCTATGACTTATTCAGTAGGTGGCCACTCCAGAGGAGAATGAAGCATCAATTATCCTAAAGTCCCGAAGTGCCGAAGTAACTTATGATTGTTGATCGTGCAAAAGGGTATGTATCAATGGATCATGAACTCCGAGCGAAACTACTCCAGGAAAACGCGAAGGAGAAATTTTTGATATTGTCGAAGGGTGAAGTCCCGAAGAGGAGGATAGTCGATGGATTAAAGGGACATCCATCGTTGGATTGTGGAATCCAGGTGAAATGCTCCAGGAGCAAGCAAAGTTTGAGAATTGAAACTCCCAAAGCCCGAAAGGTGAAATCGATCTCGTCCGTTGGTTTGGAGGGCCACGTGTCACCTGATCGTTGAGACTAATGATCGTGCATGGAAAAATAAAAGAAGGTAGAGCCATTGATTGAAGAGGATAGATGTCAGCAGATCTTCCATTCCAAAAGATATCCATTCAACATCAACAGGGTTTGAGATCTGAAACTCTCGGAGCCCGAATCACGAAGTAAATCTCAGTCATTGATGTAGGAAGGTGAGATCTGATCCGCAGAATTGAGAGGATAGATATGAACCATCCATTCAGGAGCACCTTCAAGATCATGATATCGACGGTCATGCCCCATTGCAGGGCTAGAACATGCTTGGGTCTTAATTTTTCGTGAGTAGGCCACAATTGAAACCACGGTTTTGGAGAAAGGACGTGTGGAGGCTCATAGTAAATTGCGAGGTGAAAAGCGGGTTGCTATCAAACCTCCTATGGATGCACCCACAATCACGTGGTCATATGAAGCTCATAGCCCAAGGTCATATCATGAAATGGACCCAGTGCTCACTAGATAGAAATCGGGAAGTGCCTTTTTTAATAGGCGTTTGGTCATCGTCGATGGTCACGTGAAAGGAAGGGGCCTAGCAAGAAAATCTAGTGCCTGCTACGAAGTTTTCTTGGGAAGGGAAAAGGTGCCAAAGGAATGAGTGCATAGAAGTTCTCTCTGTAAATGCCAGAAAGGACTGATTGTAACTGCCATAAACAGACTAATTGTATCTGCCAAAGAATTCAACGAGCTTGAGTGTGATCGGCAGAGGAGTTGAAGAGTCTTGAGGTAAATCCCAGTGAGGTGAAGATTCATCATTTATGCAATTGACAGATGGAAATGCATCGAAGACTATAACTGCCAAAAAAGTCGAAGAATCTCAAGATAACGGCCACTGATGAAGAACAGACTCAGGATGATCGCCAGAGAGGACGAAGAGTTGAGTGTATGCCCTGGTAGAGGAATTGGCATGATAAATATGCACAGAAAAGAGAAGAGATGGTTTCTTCTATTGAGAGTTATTCATGTGGGTAGAAGCATGTTGTTTGCAAGAGATGAAACGCACAGAAGAGGTGTAGCGATTGAATGGAAATAATACACAGAGCATAAAGCGCAGAAGAAAGAGACAAAACATAAATGCTTATCTGAGAGAGGAAGAGAAAGTTGAGGTGTGCATGCAAAGACAGAGCAGAAGAACATAAAGCTAAAGGAGATGTGAGTAGGAAGACACTGATGCAGGCAGAGCAGAGTAGTGAGGAGACTGGTAAGCCATTGATGAACTCTGTATCACTGTAATAAATTTCAGTAATCAAAGATTTATATTTCAGGGTGGTAGGGAGGTGATTGTAACTGCCATAAACAGACTAATTGTATCTGCCAAAGAATTCGACGAGCTTGAGTGTGATCGCCAGAGGAGTTGAAGAGTCTTGAGGTAAATCCCAGTGAGGTGAAGATTCATCATTTATGCAATTGACAGATGGAAATGCATCGAAGACTATAACTGCCAAAAAAGCCGAAGAATCTCAAGATAATAGCCACTGATGAAGAACAGACTCAGGATGATCGCCAGAGAGGACGAAGAGTTGAGTGTATGCCCTGGTAGAGGAATTGGCATGATAAATATGCAAATAAAAGAGAAGAGATGGTTGCTTCTGTTGAGAGTTATTCATGTGGGTAGAATCATGTTGTTTGCAAGAGATGAAACACACAGAAGAGGTGTAGCGATTGAATGGAAATAATACACAGAGCATAAAGCGCAGAAGAAAGAGACTGAACATAAATGCTTATCTGAGAGAGGAAGAGAAAGTTGAGGTGTGCATGCAAAGATAGAGCAGAAGAACATAAAGCTAAAGGAGATGTGAGTAGGAAGACACTGATGCAGGCAGAGCAGAGCAGTGAGGAGACTGGTAAGCCATTGATGAACTCTGTATCACTGTAATAAATTTCAGTAATCAAAGATTTATATTTCAGGGTGGTAGGGAGGTGCTAGGGAGTATTGGTGTCCTCAAAGTTTCAAGTGGGTGCTTGAACACAGGGAGTTGTAGCTTCCATCTAGTTGCATCCAGAAAAACTAGGGTGGTAGGGTGGTGAAAGGGAGAACTATTGTTCTCTATTATACAGGTTGGTGCCTGTGTAACTGGAAGTTGTTGCTTCCATCTAGTTGGTGATGGAACACTCGGGGAGTTGGTGCTTCCTTCTAGTGGGTGCTAGAGAAACCAGGGATTTTGTGCTTCCTTCTAGTGGGTGCTAGAGAAACCAGAGAGTTGGTGCTCTCAGCAAGTTGCAGCCTGCAAAATAGAGGTTGTAGCCTCAAGAGGAGTTGGATATCCCAAGAATGATAATGTACATAAAATAAAGATTACTTATCATATCAAGAAGAAGAGGTTTTTCCCTTTATGGGTCTCCTCAGGAAATATTTGTCTCTGTATATTTCATGTGTGTGATTGATGTTGAATATTCTATTGCTTACCTCTCTACATTATTGTGATCACCATTGATTGTTTTGTAAAGAGTTTAAAATGGGCATAATTGTTTAAGCATAGTAACAATTGATTCACCCCCTCCCCTCTCAGTTGTCCAACAATCTATTACAAGGATAAAATCTTCTTGTATATTTGGTGGAGGCTTCTCAATTTCATTCTCAAAATTGATGCTTGAATTATCTTCATATGCAGCATATAAGAGGATAAAATTTTATTCTTGTAATTTGGAAGTTTCATCTTCATCTTCATCAGCATTACTTAACTTAACAATTTCATCCACTCTTTTAATAGATTCTTCTTCAAAATTAGGCATTTCGTTATCTTGCTTCCATATGGAAGAGGATGGGTGGGAAGAAACATTTAAAACATCAGCAAAAACATATGAATCCACCTTTGGGATGAACATTTTTGCAAATGAATCTTCTAACACATCCCAACTAATAGTGGAGTTAGGAATTAATGAACAATACCATTCAAGAGCATCCTCTTGTAGAGTTTGTAGGAATAATATACATGTAACATTGTCTTCAGTGAGGTTGGAATCATAGCATGTACCTTTAAAATTAATCAATTGTTTCTCAGCATCTTCTGAAGCATCCCCAAAGAATGTAGAAAAAATTTCAATAGGAATATTGGGCAATTGAAATTATACTTCTAGTAGATTTAAAGGGGTATTATAAAATCATCTCCTTCTTTGAGTATTTCTCCCTTTTGTTGAGTCTTGCAAAGTCGTTGATGGGCTTGATGAAGAATATAAAGAAGCATTATGAAATGAATGAAACCCTTCATTTTGAATTTTTCCAGGGAGTTCATTCTCCTGAATATTTGGTGCTTTTCATTTCTTTTTTATATTACAAAAAAGGTGAGCCATGCTTACAATAAGCAATAATTTTCTTGAATCTTCTTCTCAAAAATTTGAGCCATGGAGATTTTTGGTTCCTCAAATATCTTGAAAATAAATTGTCCCTAGTGGAGTTTCCAAAAATGTTGACATTTGAATCTATTAGGACTGAAACAGAAAACTCACAATGATGTAAATCCCCTTGTGTTTTTATAAAGGTGGAACTCCTCTTTAGATTTTCTTGATATTTTTAAAATATTCAAAATGTGGGACTTTATAGAAGTCCGTTATAGTAATTCAAAGAAATGGAGAAATTATAATAAGGTAAAAGGTAAATGTTTTTGTTTTCTTTTAAAGGAAAGTTCCTGAGAAAGGACCAAGAACCACATGCATTCACACATTTAAAGTAAATAAGTAAAATTTCCTCACATCCATCATATTTTAAGATAGATATTTTTTATCACATAAAATTAAAAAGAATATAATCTGCATGCATAAGACAACTTTAACAGAGTCGATACATGGGCAGCTCAAATAAAGATAATGATAGATCAACCTAAAATACTTTATATTATGAAAACATGATTACAAAGCATAGTCGAGATTGTTCTCGAAGTAGTTCTCTTGAAATTTCCAAAAATATATAGCTTTTTACATATTCTTGAAATTTTAAATGTGTTTTTCTTAAAGACTGGGATTGGGGCTTCTGCGGACCATAAATAAAAGAAATAAGATTTTAGAAAGAATATGGTGGGCGGTGCCCCGAATGGGGTGTCATCGAACACGTTGTGTTCGTCGTCTGGTGGGAGGACACCATGCCTCATTCAACACAATGCCTCACCACCACACATCGCACTCTCGCCCTCCTATTCTTACATTTAACTCCCGACATTCATTTCTCAAGGCATTCTACCCCCACTACTGTGCTTGCACAAACCTCGTTATGGTGATGGTGCTCTTGGATGCAGATAAAGTTAATGTGATGGGTTGGCCTCCCAACTAGTCCCATCATAAGATGTGGATATTTGGGTTTTATTTCGTGCATGTTAGTTCTTCAGCTCATTCTCATACCTTGGCCCTAGCTCCTCGCAGCTTCAACCCTGGTTTTCTTCATCTATGGTTCATGTCAGTTGTCCTTCAATTCATTTCCATCCCTCCTCTCCTGTGTTTCTTCTCAATGACAAGGACAAGGGGAAAATCCAAGAGAGGGGCTCTGTGGTATAACTCTTGGGGCGAGGACTGAAAAATACTCCAGTCTTTCCTCTACCTACAGCTCATTCCTCCACCCTGGATCTCCCTCCTCTGTCCTCCTTGTAGGCCTACAGAGAGGAGTGGTTTGATAGCATGGGTGATTCACTTGGCTTCACGCCTGAGCTTAGCCCGGAAGTGTCATCCATACACCATCCTCCCTCCCACCTGCCTTCTCCATCTGCTCTCCCTAGCCCGACCGCCTCCCCCCTCACTTCTTATGCCTCCCCCCGCACTTCTTCTACCTCCCCCCACACTTCTTCCATAGTTCCACTGCCACCTTCACCTCCTCTTTCACCCCCACTTTCTCCTTGGCCACAACCTTCCTTAACTCGGTGCGATGAGTTTATGGACCTGCAGAATTCTTTAGAAAACATCTAAAACTCAGTCTTTGAAGTCAAGCATGACATGGAGGAGATATTGATCAGATACGAACTTTGCGAGCATCATGAGGAGTGCTTGGATACTCTCATACGCGCTCTCCTTCACACCACTTTGGACATAGGGACTTCAACCCCAAACATTGTGAATGATCCTCAGAGGGAAGGGAATTCAGACCCAAGATCTAGATGAAAATGGCATTTACAAGTTTTCTTGGTTTTTTTGATGTCTTTAGACAGATTACTTCTCTTGTCTCTAGCCCTGCGAGGCACCTTAGTTTCTAGTCTTAGAACAACAATATGTCACAGGACAAATTTTTTCTCTTTTTTCTGCAATTGTGAATTGTTTGGAAAATTGGTAGCATTGGTTTCCCATCTGGGAAATGAAACCACTATCTCACAGTTTACCCTGACATCTATAATGTTTTGACACCAGAAGGCTTTAATACATCTTTCTAACTTACAAAAAAAAAAAAGACGATGGGCGGTGGTAATATCAGCAAGACCTGGTAAGAAGAACAAAGGAGTTATCATTCTTCGGTTAAACCATTCTAGTGAAAGAGGTGGAATAATTGGGTGAAAGACTTGATAAAGAAAGAAGAATTTGATCAACGTAAACTTACTATGATGGTCGCTCCTCTATTCATTTTCTCTCTTATGTCCTTTTATCGTTTTCATCAATTGTTACAAGAACCGTCTCAACTGCTTCTTGTCCTTCATTTGTTAGTTTATTGATAACCTTCTTGAACCATTCTTCGATTTATATTTTCATAGGTTCCATGTTGATTTAATGCCAGATTTTAATATTGAACAGCTCACCCTCCAATTCATGGAGATCAATGGAAATGCCATGTAATATTTCTTCAATATCCTGATTTTTTACGGAGTAATCTACTAGCCATTTATCTAAGGCATTCTCATCATATTCAATTATGCCATAGAATTTTTCAAATGAAAATCCTTTAAAAACTGAGACAAAGTCATTGAAAACTTCATAAAAATGCAAGGAAGCTTTGTGCCTCCATAACGCTTGGTACCAAAAGGTCACAGGGTCGAATTCATAATTCACCTTTTTGCAAATAGATAATTTAGGGAACTGACAGCAATGTGCTATCGCGAAAACCAAATAGGAATACATGAGGAATTTCTTATCCTTTATATATTGAGACAATTGGGAAGAGATTTCAATGGAAATCAACTTCCCCCAATCGAAAATGGCCTTCTCCTTGATGATAAAATATAAGATGTAAAGAATCATACAGGAAATGCTAGCAGTATTCTCTTGGCCCGTAATTCTAGTAAATAACTAAGAAATTTCCCGAAATGGGTTTTTGAACAAGATGGCCTACAGTTTGGTAATATCTTCAGGGATGGTAGTGGGATTCTCCAATAATTCTGGTAAGACATCTAGGACGTTGTCATGTTTTTTCAAAAATTCTCTGCAATCTACACCTTTGAAGGTGAGCATTGGCTTTGGGAGTCTCATCATCTTATGAAATACTTGAGGCAAAAGAATGACGGGAGAATGCTCCTAGAGTGGAATTATCCACTAGATTGGTATGTATTTCTCGATGCACCATGCAACCAATTCCTTTCAGTCAAAAACTTCAGGAACACAACCTACACGTGTGATTCCAAACGTCCAAATTACTTCCTTCTGAGGAGAAGGGGATGAATAATAATATTATGCTCTAGACCACTGAAAATTCTGATCCTCTCATCCAAAAAATTTCAATGTATCTCCACAGAAATTTTGTCGAGTTGTTGCTTCCATAAGTTGACAAGAGTGTTCTTTTGATCCAGATAATCTTAGAAATAGACGCTTGAGAGATAATTTATAATTTTCCCCAAATCATGTTTTAATTTGGTATAATGAGGAAGTTCCTTGAGCCCTTTGCCTATAAATGAAAATATTTAAGGGACTTGCATAATGATTTATTACCATTAAACCATACTAAATGTTCATTGGGAAAAGCACAAAGGTGGTGGGGACGGACAAAAGCAAAATAGGATTTGAAACTTTTGTGAACCCGCCAACCTGGGAACCTGCCAACCCATGAATGCAGAAGGTGAAAAATTGGATAATTGTTGTGAGGCGGTCGAATAGAATCAACATAGGAGAAATGAGATACTTGGAAGCTCAAGGAGTTTGGGTGTCAAAATGTAGATCATGGATTTTTTGGATGCAAAATGTAATCATGGCACATGGGATATGAGAGTTTGACCCTGCCAACTCGAGAACCTGTGATTGAAGAAATGGCTATGAGATAATTTGGCGTTCAGACGAACTCAATATGTGAGGATGTGGATTGGAGATGAGGATTGGCAAGTTCGCCAACCCGAGAACCCATTGTTCTGGAAAAATGACCAAGTATAAAACTAGAAAGGGAGAATATAAGGGAATAAAGAAAAGGGGAAATTGGGTAAGTATAGAAGAGGGAAAAGGGGGGGAGAAAAGAAATTGGGAAAATAGAAAACAGGAGGGAAATTTCAGAAGCGGGAATTGATCTCAAAAACAGGCTCCCACTATGCAATGATGACCCCCCGTGTCTTGTCAAGAATCCAGAATATCAAGACCAGTTACCTTCTCCATTGGGCTATGGAGTCATCTTCAAATTGAACTCTTGTAATTCTTCTTATTTCATGGATTTATCTTCAACATAAAAATTTCCTTATTATGCAAAACTGAATTGAAGAAGCAAAATATGTACATACATGATCTACCTACCCTAACTTACTTGAAAGAAAGGGGAACCTTAGGTGTAGGTAGATTTCCAATGGAGCCATTTGAGAAACATATAGACTTGTGAAATGGGCTCCAACAGTAAGAGACAGATGGGGGTTGCTACCAATAAATTAGGACCATGAAAATCAGGAGCATGCACAAAATATACCACAATGGGATCGAGCAATGTGTGCAAAAGACTTGTTTGCATTGGCAGACTGACAATACTTTCGAACCAATATTCAATATATTCTACTCTTGGCTGCCCCAAAGTGTTGTTATCTTCAATCAAATGAGAAATTTATTTCTTGAAAACATTCCCTTTTTCTTCTTTTTCCACATTCAAAATTATTGTTTCATTAGCGATGTCTTGGCAATGTTCTTCTTCTATGCAATGGCTATCTTCTTTATTCTCAAAATTGTTTTCTTCCTCCAATTGTTCTTGTTGAAAGTTCTCTTGTGATGTTTCATCATCTATTACAAGGCTGAAATCTTCTTGTATATTTGGTGGAGGCTTCTCAATTTCATTCTCAAATTTGTTGCTTGAAATCTGTTCATATGGAGTATATAGGAGGCTGAAATGTTCTTCTTGTAATTTTGAAGTTTCATCTTCGTCTTCAGCAACATGACTTGAATTAAGAATTCCATCCACTCTTTGATTAGATTCTTCTTCAAAATTAGGCATTTCATTATCTTGCTTCCATATGGGAGAGGATGGGTGGTAAGAAACATTTAAAACATCAGAAAAAACATATGAATGCATCTTTGGGATGAACATTTTTGCAAATGAAGCTTCTGATACATCCCACCTAGTAATGGAGTTAGGCATTAATGAACTATACCATTCAAGAGAATCCTCTCGTAGAGTTTGTAGGAATAATCTACATGTAACATTGTCTTCAGTGAGGTTGAAATCATAGAATGTACCTTTAAAATTAATCAAGTGTTGCTTGGCATATTCTGAAGCATCCCCAAAGAATGTAGAAAAAGAATCAATAGGAATATTGGGCATTTGAAAGTCTACTTCTGGTAGATTTAAAGGGCTATTATAAAATCGTCTCCTTCTTTGAGTATTTCTCCCTTTTGTTGAGTCTTGCAAAGCCATTGATGGGATTGATGAAGAATATAAAGAAGCATTATGACATGAATTAAACCCTTCATTTTGAAATTTTCCAAGGAGGTCATTCTCCCAAATCTTTGGTGCTTCTCATTTCCTTTTGATATTACAAAAAAGTTGAGCCATGCTTACAATAAGCAACAATTTTCTTGAATCTTCTTCTCGAAACTTTGAGGCATGGAGATTTTTGGTTCCTCAAATATATTGAAAATAAATCATCCCCAGTGGATTCACCAAAAATGTTGACGCTTGAATCTGTTAGGACCGAAATGACAACCTCACGAGGATGTAAATCCCCCTGCTTTTTTACAGAGGTGGTACTCCTCTTTAGATTTTCCTGATATTTTTAAAATATTCAAAATGTGGGACTCGATAGAAGTTCATTATAGTAATTCAAAGAAACGGAAAATTTGCAATAAGGTAAAAGGAAAATGTTTTTGTTTTCTTTTAAAGGAAAGTTCCTGAGAAAGGACAAGGAACCACGCACATTCGCACATTTAAAGAAAATAAGAAAAATTTCCTCACATCCATCATAGTTTAAGATAGATATTTATGATCACATAAAAAACAAAAAACAATATGATCTGCATGCACAAGACAAATTTAACAGAGTGGATACATGGGAAAATCAAATAAAGATAATGATAGATCAACCTCAAATACTTTATATTATGAAAATAGGGTTACAAAGCACAATCAAGATTGTTCCCGAAGTAGTTCTCCTGAAATTTCCAAAAATATATAGTTTATAACATATTCTTGAAGTTGTAAATGTGTTTTTCTTAAAGAATGGGATTGGGGCTCTCATGGACCATAAAGAAAATAAATACAAGAAATAAGATTTTAGAAAGAAGACGGTGGGCGGTTGAAAGATCAGCAAAACTTGGTAAGAAGAAAAAATGAGTTATCAGTCTTCAGTTAAACCTTTCTAGTGAAAGAGGTGGAGTAACTGGGTGAAAGACTTGATAAAGAAAGAAGAATGTGATCAATGTGAAATTACTATGATGGTCGCTCCTCTTTTCATTTTCTCACTGATGTCCTTTTATCATTTTCATCAACGGTTACAGGAACTGTCTCAACTGCTTCTTGTCCTTGATTTGTTAGTTTATCAATAGCCTTCTTGAACCATTCTTCGATGTAGTTTTTCATAGGTGCCATGTTAATTTCATGTCGGATTTTAATATTGAACAACTCACCCTCCAAGTCACGGAGATCAATGGAAATGCCATGTAATATTTCTTCAATTTCATTATTTTTTACGGAGTAATCTACTAGCCGGTTATCTAAGGTGTTCTCATCATATTCAATTATGCCATAGAATTTTTCAAATGAAAATCCTTTAAAAACCATGACAAATTCATTGAAATCTTCATAACAATTCAGGGAAGCTTTGTGCCTCCATAATGCTTGGTACCAAAAGGTCACAAGGTTGAATTTCACCTTTTTGCATATAGATAATTTAGGAAACTGAAAACAATGTGCTATCATGAAAACCAAATAAGAAGACATAAATAATTTCTTATCCTTTCTATATTAAGACAATTGGGAAGAGATTTCAATGGAAATCAACCTCCCCCAATCGAAAATGGCATGCTCCTTGACGGTAAAATGTAAGATGTAAATAATCATACGGGAAATGCTAGCAGTATTTTATTGGCATGTAACTCTGGTAAATAACCAAGAAATTTCCCAAAATGGGTTTTTGAAAAATCTGACCTACAGTTTGGTAATATACTCAGGGATGGCAGTGGGATTCTCCAAGAATTATGGTAAGAGATCCAAGTCGTTGTCATGTTCTTTCAAAAATTCTCTACAATCTAAGTTCACCTTTGAAGGTGAGCGTTGGCTCTGGGAGTCTCGGCATCTTATGAAATACTTGAGGAAAAAGAATGACGAGAGAATGGTCCTGTAGTGGAATTATCTGTTGTCCTGGTAAGTATTTATTGGCACACCAGGAAACCAATTCCTTGCAGTCAAAAACTTCGGGAACACAATCTGCATGCGCGATTTCAGACGTCCAAATTACTTCCTTCTGAGCAGAAGGGGATGAATAATAAGACTATGTTCTAGACCACGGAAAATTATGATCCTCTCATCAAAAACTGTTCAAGGTATCTCCACAGAACTATTGTTGAGTTGTTGTTGACATAAGTTGACGAGAGTGTTCTTTTGCTCCAGATAATATTAGAAATGGGCGCTTGAGAGATAATATATAATCTTCCACAAATCATGTTTTAATGTGGTTTAATGAGGAAGTTCCTTGAGCCCTTTTCCTATTAATGACAATATTTGGAAGTATTGATCCCCCTTCTCATTCCTAGTATTTCCCCTACCTCATTACGAAGAATTAAAGCCCATGGGACCTGCATAATGAGTTATTATCATTAAACCATACTAAATGTGCTTTGGGAAAAGCACAAAGGTGGTGGGGATAGACTAGAGAGAAATAGGATTTGAGACTTTTTTGAACATGCCAACTTGGGAACTTGCAAATGCAGAATGTCAAAAATTGGCTAAGTATTGTGAGGCGGTCAGACAGACTCGACATAGGAGAAATGAGATACTTGGAAGCTCAAGGAGTCTGTGTAATATCCCCAAGGACGAGCCCCAGTTGTATTTATGAATTGTAACATGTTTTGTAGGTTGGTGAGCCAAGCATTTATAAGATAGGCTTAAGTGTTTATTAGGACGGTGATCCTAGGTGTTAAAGGCTAGGATCTTGTTTTGTACATGTAAATATTCATATTATTAATATAAAAACATCATTGCGTGTATACCAACCACAAATGAATATTATGGGGGACTAAGCTCCACTAGGCTAGGTAAGGGAGAGGGGGATGAGAGGCTGTAAATAGGGACTAAGGTTAAGAGATTAAGTTCAATAATAATTTTTTATTATTCTAAATGTTGATAGAAGGATATGATTATATCCTAAGTTCCTTTGGGAAGAGGGAATGACTTCCAAATGGAAAGGAACGTGCTTCTTGAGCGATAGGTGTCAGCTCAGGCACATGCAGATTTAAGTGGGAATTATTGTTGCTTGGGGGGGGACTCACGGAAGTTGAGGGACACACAGTTGTCTCTCACACCCTCACCATTCTCTCCATTATCTGACCAGTCGACCACCTTTATCCTGACAAGTTCACTCACGCACCGAGCAAGCACGCAGCCAACCATTTATGCCATTGTTGAACCTGTGGCCATCATGAACCTTTGTAAATTGTGTGCACTTGGTAATTTGTTGAGTCGTACTCTTCCTTACCTGAGTTTTGTTGTTGCCTCCTTCCTTGCTCATTTTTCTTAGGAGTTGGATAGAAGAAACAGGTTGTCAGACATGTGGTTTGCAAAGTCGGGTTGTCAGGCCCGTAGATTGAAGAGGTAGGTTGTTGGGCCTGTGAAAAACCCTTTCCAGGTGAGAGAATGTGTTGAGGAAGTGAATTATCCTAGAGGGAGTCTAGTAACATCTATATAGCTCTAAGAGTTCCTGTCTATCCTGTTGTTGAAGCCCCGAAAGGGAGGTGGAGCAGTCGATGAACTATGTGACAGTGAAGGTGTATACTCCTAGGGTGGGACGGGCATGTGTATACTCCTTTCTATTGATTTGTGCGACATTCATGTTCTTTCACCTCTGTCAGCTGCACCTGTTGATCCACATTTAACTTTTAACTCTCTTTCTCTACCAGCTCCCATGGCTGATTCCAACTCATTTCTGAGTTTTTGAGACCTGCAAATGGTCTTATTTGCTCATCCCTGCCTAGTTGGCAATATGGGATGCTTCCGCTACTTCCCTGGTAGATTATGAGATCAACTGATCCCATCTTCATCAGCAACCCCTGCTGAATTGAACTCTCCATTGAGTCCATGAGACCTTCAGACAGTCTCAATTTTTCATCTCTGCCCACCGGGCAGTTTAACACGCTTTCGCTGCCCTCCTGGAAGTCTTCGATGCTTTCACTACACTCCTGGCAGTCTTCGAGATCTTCATCTGATCTCCTTTCATTGCCCAGCTGGAAATGCAAATTTTCCTGGCTGTCCTTGTTGGTCCCCAGTTTTGGTCATGTTCTTTGCCTATATTATATACCACAGACCTCCACTTATATGCCAGTACCACCCTTTTGGCCTCGTTTTGACATAATTAACATCTCCCTACCATTTGATGAGGTTACCTAAGGTATCCTTGCATTTCAAGATATTTTTATGCACTTTAATGCTTTAAATTGGTATTGGAACTAATATCGCTTGGGTTAGGTACCACTTCTATTTTTGGAACAGGATGCCGGTACCAGGTACCAACTCGTACCTATGGAGGTACCAATGGGGCCGCTCAAGATCTGTGCGTTATGGTGTGCGTTATGGTTTGAATGGGAGACAGAGATTCGCATGACAGCTGGAGTCATCGCCACAGGGTGCTCGAAGGCATAATGATAAACCTGGATCGATTATTCTTCATCGTTCACACTTCGTGACACTACGTGTCATGAAGATGTGAAGTACGTTTTAAAAAACTTGATTCCAAGACTATTCTCGGATCGGGGATCCGTTTGTTTTTTATGCATCTTTGTTTTCGACTGTCATGAACAGAAGGATTTATATAAACCCGGGATCACTTTTGAGAATGGGTTAGACTATGTTGGATTATGTTATGCCATGAACCTATGTTTTTGAATACAAACTGTTGTTACGTTATATTATTCGACTATCATATGATCTGAGTATTGTTCTTACGAGTTAATGAGGCGTGAAGTTACACCATGTTTTCATAGAATGATCTAGTTGGCTCTGGTTGCTACCCACAGCGTTTGTGTCATTTGGTTGGGCCCACCAAACCGGTGCAAGTCGCTGCCTTATTTTGCAATAGATTTAGCTTTGTTATGTCATAGATTTAGTTGCTTCAGTGTGTTAGTATTCGCTTACCTGAATAGTATATCT